>VXBQ01002340.1:914619-988087 GCA_013400175.1 Phainopepla nitens
TTTTTTTCTTTTTCTTGAAACTGTTTGAAGCTGCTCTGGACTAAAAACCCAGAGGGACACTGGGAGGTCACACCTGTGCCCCACTGGAGCCTGGCCTGGGCTGTGGCATTTCCAGCGCCAGAGGGACTGGGGACAGACTGAGTGAGCCGAGCTGCAACCCACGATAGGTTCTTTCTGAATTTGTCATCTCTTGTGAGCGAAGAGAGGTTTTTGTTACTTAGTATTATTCATTTTTTTTGTGCTGGTGAATGCTCTGTCTGTTAAATAAACAGGTTTTTTCCACTTTTCTCTGAGAAAATCTTTTCCTGAACCAGTTGGGGAAGGGACCACTTGAGTTTGCTTTCTGGAGGAACCCCTTTGGAGGTTTTCTTCCAAATTTGCCTTAAACCAGGACAAAGACCATGCTGGAAAGTCAAAGAAGTCAAGTCCACAGGTCAGGAGCAACGAGATACACAGGTGACCACAGGCACAGGCGAAGTTGTAATACAGCTCTGGCAAAGATAAGGCTAAGTATCTTGGCCTAAAAGTATTTCTTTTGCANAGGGACCACTTGAGTTTGCTTTCTGGAGGAACCCCTTTGGAGGTTTTCTTCCAAATTTGCCTTAAACCAGGACAAAGACCATGCTGGAAAGTCAAAGAAGTCAAGTCCACAGGTCAGGAGCAACGAGATACACAGGTGACCACAGGCACAGGCGAAGTTGTAATACAGCTCTGGCAAAGATAAGGCTAAGTATCTTGGCCTAAAAGTATTTCTTTTGCAAAGAGGAGAGAGAGGCTAAAAAGGCTTCTCATAGCCTTTTTCATCCAAGCTGTTTTCCCAGCACTCCAACCATCATTTCCACAGCTGCACCAGATCAGAGCTGGCCTTGAGCACAGTCAAACCCCAGAGGGGGAGCAGGAGAAAACTCAGGACTCTGACACATAATTAGAAATGGTAATTTTTGCAACTGCATGCTATACCTGGTGTGAACAATTACTACCAGCTTTCATAAATTGAATAAATTAATAATGTGTAGAATTAGTTTTATCTCCAGCATGCAGATGAAGTTGGTCTCTGAAAAAGAAATCCTAAACTCAACAGTAACTTGACCTCAATGAATGAGGCCAGGATTTCATCCACAGAATTCAAATGAGTTTCCAAAGATCACAAAAGAGTCCTGAAGTCCCTCTTATATGCATTGAAGGAGTTCTCATGAAAGTTAATAGGCTTGCATTGCCTTTATTTTTTGCTTGTATTATGAACTCAGTCTACACTTGTAGCAAAAAACAAGGATAAAAGCGACAACCTATTTACCTGAGGCTTCCAATTTGATTTGAAAACGGTACTTGCTTCTAAAATACATCTTTTATAATACAATATATTTTTCACCTTCTTGAACTAGATGGGACAAAGAATGTAGCCTGTACATTCTTATCATATGTGGTAGAGTTAAATTTCTTCACAATAGCTGGTATGGGCCATGCTCTATTTTTGTGCTGAAAACAGCACTGATAATTCAGAGATTTTTTTGTTATTGCTGAGTGTCACTTACACAAAGACAATGCCTTTTCTGCTCCTCACCTGACCACATCAGTGATGGTACTGGGGCTGCAGAAATACTTGGAAAGGGCAAAGGTGGGACAGCTGACCTTATCTAACCAAAGGGAAGTTCCACGTCGTGACATGCTCAGTATATAAAGCTGGAGGGAGAAGAAGGAAGGGGAACATGACATTCGTGGTGATGGCATTTGTCTTCCCAAGTCACTGTTACAAGTGATGGAGCCCTGCTTGTCTGGGGATGGCTGAACATCTGCCTGCCAATGGAAAGTGATGAATGAATCCCTTGTTCTGCTTTTTTGTGTGCATAGTTTTTACTTTCCCTATTAAACTGTCTTTATCTCAACCCATGAGTTTATTTTCACTTTTCTGATTCTTTCCCCTATCCCACAAGGGGATAGTGAGAAAACAGCTCTATAGGGCTTAGTTGCAGGTTAAGGTTAAACCATAATATGCTGGTTAAACCAGCATAAACCCAAAGATTTCATTATTTCTGCAGTCTGGATTAAAAGAGCAGGTTTTACATGTTCCTATGCTTTGCCACATTCCAATTTCTTTATGGAAATAAGAAAGTCATGCTATATGTTAATATCATTTTATAACACTCAACTAATTACAGAACTTTTTATTTTTTAATTTCATATTTTTTCAATTTTATAAGTTCTCCTAATATTACTTTTTAAAAATATCTTTCTGTTTTGATATATGGATTTTTTTTAGTTACAGACATATGAAAGGTTTGAAATCTTCAGAAGGAATAGATTACAGATTGGTTTGGTTTCAAGTAAAAAACGGTAAGATGTAGAATTTTACATTTTGCAAAAAACCCATTTTGGATTTGCCTTTTGCCTTCCTGTCTTGCATTATATTCAGATATACATACATGTGTATGAGTCCACATACATGTCAAATACCGTTGTTATTTTTTTTTAATACGACTGAGAACTGGCTTTAATTATGTCAGTAACAAAAAATAACAGTATGATCAAGAATCTTCATTTAATCCAGCTAAACCGCCAATTTCATGGGACTGCATCTAAATGAACTTCTGCTTAAGCTGACTCTCATTGTGTCTCTAGTTTTAATTCAGCTAAGACCTGGCACATTTTTTTCCAAAAGCTTAAGAGTTTTTGACAATGTTTTTCTATCTTTAGTGTCAACAGCTTTAGTCTTGGTTTTTATTTAGTGTTTAGTCATTTATTCCCAGATTTGCTCTAGAATTTGCCTCTTGTGCATTTGCAGTTCTTTCATAGAATAACAGAATGCTTTATATTGGCGGAGACAGCTTCCACTAGACCAGGTTGCTTAAAGCTCCTCCAACCTTACTTGGAATATTTCCAGCACCCACAACTTCTCTGGGCAACCTCTTCCAGTGACTCACCACCTCACCTTTCTTCCTTCTCTCCTGTATAAAAGTACTCTTTTTCAGGTTAAAATCTGATATAAATCTGCCTTTTTTCTGTTTGTTGTTGAAGCAATTGTCCCATCAGCCTTGATCAAAAGTCTTTCTCCATCTTTCTTATAAGCTTATTTTAGATACTGGCAGGTGCCATAAGGTCTCCCCAGAGCCTTCTTTTCTCCAAGTCAAAAAACCCCAACTCTCTCAGTCTTCCCAAACAGGAACAATTTTCCAGCCTGCTGATCATCTTTGCAGCCCTCCTCTGCATCTGTTTTAAGAGCTCTATATGTTTCTTGCTCCAGGGACCTCAGAGCTGGATGCACCACTACAGGTGGGGTCTCACAACAGTGAAGCAGAGGCACAGAACCAATTCCCTTGACCTGCAGGACATATTTTTATGCAGAGAAGGAAAAACTAATGGCTTTCTGGGCTGTGAGTGCACACTCTTGGCTCATGTCCAATTTTTCATCCACCAGCACCCTCAAGCCATTTTCCAAAGGGCTGCTCAGAATCCTTCCATCCCTCAGACTATACCAATATTGGGGATTATTCTGTCCCAGATTCAGGGCCTTGCACTTGGGCTTGTTGAATTTCATGAGGTTTTCATGGATCCTTCCTTCAGGCAAATCAGGTTCAGCACTCAGCTTGGTGTCACATGCACGTTGCTGAGGTTGTACCCAATCCTACAGTCTGCATAACTGATGACTGGTCCCTCTACCCACTCTTGAGGGACACCACTCAGAAGGGACTTTCATTCTGAATGGTGAAATCTCAAAATAAAGCATTAAAAAGATGATCCATATGATTTTCACATTTTCTAGGTGGTCTTGATTTCATATGCTGCTATGTAAACTGATGCAACAGCAGGTGTGCTCAAGATTTGTGAACTGAGTATCCACAACTACTGAGATATCATGGGTACCCATAGTCCCATTAGGCCAGCAACTGACCCAGCTTTTAAGGGTTTTTTAAGGGTTTGTTGTTGTATGGTTGGTTGTTTGCTTGCTTGATTTTTGTTTTGAGGGATTTTTTGTAGTTTGTTTGTTTGTTTGTTTTTAATTTTTGGATGGTATTTTTTTTGTGTTCTGGGACATAAAACACTTCCATATTTTCTTCAGCTCTGCTTTTCTGGGGTTTTTTTCCTAAAAAAAAAAAAAAAAGGCAAAACGTTACTTAGAAATGGAATACCATAAGATGACGAAAAGGAAAGAACTGAGATAAGCAAACCTGTAAAGGACCTCACAGAAAGCACTACGAAACAACTGAAGCAACTGAATTTCCTAGAACACCGATCAAACAGTGTAAGAAACATTTAAAATAAGAGAATAAAGCCAATATTAAACAAACCATTTATCTGGCTATATAGTGTAACATTATGCATTAAAATTGAATGTTGGAAATGAAATTTATTGTACAATGTTCTTACTGACTTTTTGGTCTTGTGACAGAAATTCAGCAGCTCTCCATGGTGCACACTTCCAACTTTCTCACCAAAATAACATGGAAAGAATCAGATCCTATTATCATTAGGGGATTGGAGAAGGTTATAAAGGGAAAATTATAAAAGGTGGCCAACTGTCCACACTGCAAATTAGAATCACCTCACAACCAGGTCAGGACACAGCAGCACTTTAATCAAATTCTGTACAGTTCATGTTTGCAGTATTGACAAATCCTAATTGTAATGAAATACTATTTGCTCCCTGGTGTTGAATGCTTCTGAAATGGCTATAGTGATTTAAGCCAACTGAGCATATAATTCACTTTCTTGGTTGAGACTAAAAAGTTAAAAATGAAAGCAATAGAAGAGAGGTGGAAAAGAAGGTAAGTATAGGTCGGATGCAAACAAAGATGTTGAAATGTCCTTTAAAACTTTTAATTCCACAAAGCCTGTCATTTTAACATCAGATTGTTATCCAAAGGTACTTTTAAAACTGCAATGAATAGCACACGGCTGATGACATTACCACCTCTTGAAAACATTCACTAACATTAATTTTATTAATAGACACTTGTTTTACTTTATATAGTCACTATAAGATTGCTTGGATCACTGCAAAAATGTGTATCTTGTCTATTGTCTCTTGAACATTTATCTGTACTTTGGTTTTTTGAACTCAAGAGGTTATCTTAATAGTCATCAGTATGATATTCCAACAGAAATGCTGGAAAAATCGTTCAGCAGCATCATTCAAATGTTAATAGAATCATAAAAGGTAGTAAAATTAAACAATTTTATAAGATTGCAGTGTAAGTTTTTACATGTTTAGAGCTTCATTAACATCCTGAAAAAAAAAAAAAGTATTCCCTGCATAATTGCAGTCAGGTTAATAGGATAGGTGTGGGATAAACCACCAGGAAATGGTAGGATGTAGTCTAATCTTCCACTGATTTATTAAGGGCTTCAAAAAATTAATTTTTCACATCATGCCATAATCTTATCTAGAGCAACAACGTACTATTTGGCCCATTACTTCCAAATAGCCTGCTTAAGATGAAACTTAATATATTTTTGGTCGATCAGTGTTAAGTGCAATCATCAAACACTTTATGGCCTGATTGGATCTTTGTGGTGCTAGTAACTATTTGTAGTGCATAGTGCCAAGTATCTCAACCAAACAGAGTCGAAATAAAAAGAAACCTAATAGTTTAAATCTTACATAATTATCGCCTTTAAAATAAAAAAATATTTCTAAGGTGCTTGAAATCTATTATTACTTTGAGAAACCATTTGAATACTTTTAGATTATGTAATTCAGCATGTGACATTTATAGCAAAGGAAAAGCTAGAATATGGTCAATGCATACTTAGTTCTTCATAGATCAGATACTACAAATTACCTTCAGTAAATAGTGTGCAAGAACAGGAGTGACAATAAACAGCCAAATCTTTATGATTCCATGAAAATATCTTTCTTTGTTTCCTGGACCTGCGAAATTGCTGAATATAATATAGAAAATAATACCACTTATGACATTATTTCCTCATATTGTCTTTTGTTATCAATAAAACTTCATATGAACAGTTAAAAAATGACCTTTTTTTTAGTCCAGAAAATTTCCATGATAAAGGTGAATCCTGTATCTCAATGAGGAAGACAGTTATTTAAGAAAATATCCTTCTTGGTTCAAAAAGTCATTGTTCAATATTTTCAAAGTTTTGTTCCATATTCAAACATACTGAATCTATATCAGTTTAGATTAAAAAGCTGAAAAAATGCTTTCTTGTTTGTGCTTTTCCTTCCCTCTTCTACTTTTTAAATGCTTTTTCTTTCTAACTCCCATTTGAAAGAAAGAAGTCTGAATGAGAAATGTAGAAAACAAGGGAAAACTCAAAACTGAGATAGAACTCTCTGTTTGTACTCACTCACAAAGAAACAGCAAATCCAAAAGCAAACAGAAAGGGGAAGAGGAGGCAACCTTAATCACTGAACTATGAATTAGCTGACACTACTGATTATTTTTTCCAAAGTTCCACCTCAGCAAATTATTCTGAAACAATTAAAAAAAATTGTTTAGTCTAAGGCAATGATAAAGGATCACAGAAGAATTATTTGTTTTTAAAAATTAGCAATTTTTCTCACGACAAATATAAAATTCATACCTCATTCTTTGCTTCCGTATAACTTTTCTATTAAGACCCTTCTTTCCTGGCTTCTTACTTGCCCTTACTAGTCCTAAAATGTGAAGGCACATTTTATAAAAAAAAAAAAAAACAAAACCAGGAAAACAGTATGTTGCCACATACTGACCTCTGGATACAAACAGAAAGTTGACAAAGGAGTTTGCATTACCATTGTTCAGGGCAGAGATCAACAGAGACAAGAAAAATCATCCCACAATAAAATAATTATTAAAAATCCAAATAAAACCCAGAGTAACATAAATAATTGATTATATATGTCAATAAAATAATTATAAATAAAATTAATTATGCATTTTTATACAGGAGACACTGAAGAAAAAGAAATCAGGAACAGAAGAATAAGAAGGCTGAGACAAGGGGAAATAAAATGGCAGCAAAATTACCTAAGAATTGAAAAGGAAAAATTAATTTCCCAATATTAAAGGAATGAGAAAATGTCTTCTAAAAGAATAAGACCAAGCCTAGAGTTTTGTGACACAGGAAAGCACAGAGATACGGGAAAAAAAAAAACCAAAAAAAGACTAACAAACCACCAAAACCACTTGGTTCACGGCTGTAGAGCTCTTCTTTATATTTTGCACATGCAATATCACTAAAATGAAAAGTATCTCCCCATAACAGGATTTAAACAGTATCCATGGCGTTCTCTGCTGTTAAGAGTATGCACAAGTTCTCTCACATAGCTCATGAAAGTACTCTTTGGACTGTATATTTACTATGAGAAAGATATTGTACTTAGGAACATTGATTTATGGCATTGGTCTCACAGTTCTTATAGCCAGGTATAAAGTCTTGACAGAAACAGTCATATGAATTTTCCTTTGAAGATAGGTTATAATCTGAATACTTTTTGGTAAAAATCAGTCTAAATTTAGAGAGATGCTATATAGTTCTGTGAAATTTAATAGATTTACACCTCAGTGGCTGAATGAAAATAAACACTACGATTTCCTTTGATTACTAACTTTTACACGTAAAGAAGTTTCAGATTATCGTGCTAACAGCTGACTTTGTGTATTATTCATCCTGCTCTCATATTGTCTCTGGAAGAGCAAGACACTCATCTGTTGCATTTTGGAGGTACACAGTGAAGAAAAGAACTATGATGTCAAGCAGTCAAGGAAAGGAGCATGTTGTGTAGTTCAAGATGGTCCACACTTGACATAGCAACAGTGGCTTGCATTCCCCAAGGATTTTCTGTATGGGTACACAGGAAGAAGTTTGTTTCTCTCTACCTTGTTCTCACAATCAATGACTACAATCTTAACCCTAGGCCCTGTGAAGGCATCAGAGCAAAAAGCAGAACAAGAGCAGTTTCTCCTCAACTCCTCAGAGAAAATCTGTCAAAAGAAGACGTATTTTGTGTGGCAGTCGACATTTGGAACATTTTATTACAATCTGGATTCAAGTATAGGATGAATCCTTTTATATTGTTTTTGTTCTTTAACCTGAACAAACTTGGAAAAACATAAATGAGTAATACTGAGTGACAACTATTCACAAAGGAGATTGAGAACAAGCTGACATTATATTCTCTCTTTGGGTCACCAACCTCAAATTCTCTTGTGATCTGTAAAACATCATTTACCCTGTGAACTTACAGTGTCATTATGACCAATGACATGATTTTACTTTTTAATGATGAATTGCTCTAAACTACAAGCTTGGCAAGTTTCAGAGTCACAAAAGAGTTATGAAAGTATACGAATTCTGAAGGTGCAAAATGAAAAAAGATTTTGACTCGAGCATTATTACCCTGAAATTTTCTTACTTATTTTAGCTGATGCTGTGGCTTGATGTGTGGGACAGCCAGAATGATTTCTGAATGCTTGTGGTAGCACTGCTGTGTTATGTCTTGTGTGCCACCGCCTGTCTAACAGGAAGATCTTTAGGTGAAGGCAGGCCTGGCACAAAGCTAGGTTCTCTGCTCCTTTTTTTTTTTTAGTGTATATGTCCTACATATGTCTTCTCTACTTCCTCCATAGGAAAATTTGCACGGTGGTTAAGCAGAATCCAATTCTAAGTCTTTGCTTTATGCTAATACTTAGTATTGCTAAGAACTGTTACAGGGACCCTCACATTTCCTAGCTAGCTGGGAATAGTCTGTATATGGATCATGCAGCTGTTTAAATAACACATTACGTGGGCAGAAGTGAATGAAAAGTTACATAAAAGAAATCAAGAAATAAATTCTTTCTGAAATTTGTTTTAGCTTACCTAAGTGACCAGCTGGGCACAGCAGTGACTGACTCACAGTGTTTCTTGTTCAAACAATTTCATTCATGTTGAAATTGGGAACCTGTGGTTCCACAGGAGCCAGGCTTTATCTTCTCTCAGAAATATCACAAATTTTCTCTGTCTTCCTTTGAGATTCTTTAAAAGTTTTCAGATCAACTATGTTTTCTTTCCTACTTTGTTTCTCTGCCCTGCCTCCTCTCATTTCATTTTCCTGACTTCCAGATTAGGCAATCTTGCAACATCATGACTCTTGTTCGAAATAAGTGAACATATTTCAGCTGCAGCTCCAGCACAGAATAAAATATATGGCTACTGACTTGTCACAGAATCAGACAGAAAAAGTAGAATGCTGATGAAGCAATTAAAAATCTGCTGCAAGTGCTGTTAAGAGTCCACACACTTCTAGTAGCTCAGTAAAGCACTTTCTGTTGCATCTACTGCAGCCATTTCTAACATTTTTGTTATTACTTAAGGTTTCAGATAGGCAGAAGTGAATGAGCAGGTGGAAACCAAGAATCTTAGTATCAAGCTGTCTCCTTATCATCTGACATAATAAAACTGGAGCAATATACAATAAAATATCCCTGTACTTGCTTTACCATAAAGCAGGAAAAAACAGTTCCTCCTGCCTTACACATAATCTTGGTATAGCCTTAAAGTTAAATATTTGCCCACTGTTTTGTGGTTTAGGTTGTTTGTGAATGGTAAAAATTAAGCCAAGAATACAAATTTGACTTGACTGTAAAAATGAACTCTGAATAAAAATTAAGGCTTTTGTAAGCTTATTTCCAAACAGCATCAGGAGCAAAATCTCCAGTATGATGTCACAGATATTGTGCAAACAGCATAAGAGGCAGCCTGATTTCTTTTTTTTTTTAAATAATGCCACTGAAAATTGAAAAGAGACTTATGCTTGTATGTAACAGCTTGAATACGCCTGTAACTTCAGCATGTTTGAAAAGCTAATTTTTCAGCTTCAGCAATAAGTTAAAAATGTCCCTGAATGGTAGCAGCAATGAATCTCCAACACATATCACTTGAATTTTTATAAGATTTGCTCTAGGCTTTGAGAGCATCATGATGTTGTTCAGTTTTTTTGAAGAAACAGATGCAGAAATGCTTTTGGATTCTTGCTTTTGTTTACTTCCTTTTGTAATATTGTGGTGCTGTTGTAGCCACCTTGTGTGAACTTCTGGTGGACGAAGTTTGCTTTAATTACCCAAAAAGCCTGCAAGTTGTAGTTTAGTGTTTGCAAACAATTTTTCTCACTGAAGTTATATCCTGATGTGAACACCTTTCTATCACAAAGGGAAAAAACACAGCTACCAACATGGCAGATGGATAGAAATGTGCAAATGTGAATTTCAGGCATTTTTCTGTGCTTTCCTAACCACAAATGCTTGATGAAAAAAAGGCTGCAGCCATCAGCTAATCTCAGCCATCAGAGAAGGTAATATGAGTCTTTTCTCTCTGTAGACTTTTTTTTATTTTTTTTATAAAAGATTTTTCTGGTCTCCACTCTTGTAACAGAACTCAGGGTAGCACATACTCAAGACCCCTCTAGCTCGTGGAATTTTTGTTACTATGAGTTAAAAAGCGAAGCTTCAGAGACTTCCTCTCCCTCCCTCCATTCTCAAAAAGAATGTGCTCAAAACACTGATGTTAAGTCTTTTTTACTCTTGTGGGAGTTTATTGAAACAATTAAGTTGCACTTCTGTTTTCCTATTAGATATACTGTTTTGTTTCACAAGAAGACAGAGGCCAAAGCCATGAAAAATCTTTGGCCTCCTGAATGAAACCAGAAGTGTGCTGTCAGTCTTCCAGGCTGAGATAATATGCTTCTAGAATAAAAGTGATGATATCAGAGCTATGTATCTTTATCAAATAAAAAACAAGCCTCTCATTCTTCTCTATATTTCATCTAATGGATGACATTCTATCATCATGAGGTACAGAGGAAAATATATGTAGTAAAATAGCTGGTGTCTGGACGGTGTTGATTTATCAAATACTCTCTTATGATCTTTCTTATCAAAGTAAATGGGTTTTAGAGCTTATAACAATAAGATAAAATGACAAGAAATGCTGTCTTAGGGTGATAGAACCATGTGTTAACTCAGTGCCTTTGATGAAAATACTAATAATAGACATAAAAAGTAAATGTCTTTGACCAAGGAGTAAGAAAACAGAATTCTTTCATAAACAGCACCACTCTGCAGATATTTATGAATTTGTGGCTCACTATACGTTGCATTATGTAGTATAAAAGTATCATGCAATCTTGTTTTCCAAGATGAATGAAATTTGATTCTGTTGTGGCTTTAACTCCTACTCTGCACTAAATGCGGTACTTGGAGACAGAAACGAAGCTTCTCACAGGTAAAACCAAAGGAATCCAGGAATGATTTTCAGCTCAGCATCCAGAGAATTATAGCCACTAAAGTCTGTAATATGATTATATATAGTGTTAGCAGACTGCTTGTATCTTTAATAGTTCCAAGCACATACCTAAAGTCATTACATACATTGAAAGAGATAATCTGAAGTGTAAGATCAGAATGGTCCCTTGTTGCCACAAGAAAAATGTTCTATTTTTTTTGCGTCTGGTGCAAAACATCACTATTCTTTTATGTAAATCTTTACCATTTCAAGAACAAAATGGCTTTGGTGAGTTCTAAATACTAATCAGTAATGCCACCATTTTGCTACAGATAGTGCTCTAAGCGGTTTCCAGAACAAGCCCATAAAGGTTTTACGACCTAGTGCAGGACTGAGATTGTTTCAGCAGGAAAATTAAACCTTTGTGTATTCTAAAGAATATTTTGTCTTTCCTCAAAACAAATCACTGCTTTAAAATAGAAAAGTCTTTATTTGAGTAGGATTTATTTTTCCAAGAGAGCTTGATGAATAAAAAGAAAAATTAACTTTAGCTTATTAATTCAGTGTTGTGAACATGTGGGGCTTTTGAATATGCCAGATTTTGAAATGCCATCTCCCCACCAACACTGTTATGGGGAGAAAAAAATACTGAATTCCATATCTTGAAACACAGGATGGAAAGGAAGGTTTCTACAATTAAAAACAGACAAATAAAAAGTAGAAAACCCACATTTTCATGTGGTTCTAAAAAAGACTTTGCGACACTAAAAGGATACACTTCTCCAACTGCATTGTATTTCTCAAGTGGACATATCTGCTATTCAGAGGAGAGTCAAATGTCTGCTATAACAGAGAGTCTTTCTGCATGATGGAAGAACGCATGATGTTTTTTTCCTTAATTATTTTTACCACTACTTGGGTTCTCTCTTTAAATTTAGTCCCTTACTATGGTTTTGTTTCCTTAATAATACATATTCTCATAACCAAACACTGAGTTGCCCTGTTGCATATTTTAAAAAGATGTTCCTTTTACAAAACCAAATCACTGATTTTGCTAGTTGTCTTTCTTCACCAAAATAAGGTATCTGATTATGGCAATTTCACGTTTTCCATTAGAATAAAAAAGTATCTTCCACTGATCCATTGCAACTTTGGCAACTATCAGAACTCCTGGTAGTTCTCAATCCATGTCGTAACAAGGACTAATTTTGTTTATGTCTGTCTGAATTTACACCTCCCTAACAATGATAGACCGGTTAAATATTAAGAATTATTATTTAATCCCTTACCATGTACTGCTCAGTTGCATTCATCTAATTTGAAAATTAATCCTTTACCTGACTCTTGGAATATATGTGTCAGCAAGTACAAGGTGTTTTTATTGGTATACTGTGGGCATTTATTTGACAAGATTTAAGACTGTCAGTTTTCTCAAACTGAGTCTCAAATCATTTTATGAAACTTGTGACTGCTACTGGTAGAAGTTAACTTCTTTGAGATCTGGTAAGCAGCTATCTAGTTTAATCTGAACTCAGTCATAAGGCTAAGGTGCCCTTTGAAATCTGAAGTTTCAAAAGGTAGCTTTGATCCTTCTTGTCTTTAGATTTTGCAACACGCTGAGAGATATTACCAGTATGTCCACACCACGTGGAACAATTGAAATGGTTTTATTTCAGGTGACAATTTTTATTTCAGGTTACAATTTCTCTCTTCTGCCCCTCTCTTTCCTTCACAACTTCTGTAATCAATATAGTCTGTGGAAGTTTCCATAATAAAAACTAAGGTATTTTATTTATTTCTTCCATGCAGCATTTGGGATTTTTCTCTAATTCTTCTTCATCCTTTAGTTGCATAAGTTAGACCAGCTATCAAAATGTAACTCAGCACCAGGAATATGTTACCATCAGACAATTGGGTTTATGCCGTGTATATCCAATTCTATTAACTCCTCCATTAAATCTGTGTTGATTCGATGAAGGTCAGATTTAAATATACACCCTTTTTTTGTAATAGTAAATGTTTCCTACACAAAGGAAGCCATTTTTTTCGATATTAGATTCTGAAGATACCATTGTGGGAAATATGAGTGACAGTGTGTTGACTTACATGATACAATCCCAACATCAGCCTTGCAGGATCATGGTAGAAGAAGGAATACAGGCATTTCTGTGAGGTCTGTTGCAGCCCTTAATTTTGTTTGCCCCTTCATATTATAGCTTGGTCCTCATTCCTCCATTGTTTCTCCAAGTTGGTACTCTCCACCCGTCTCTCCTCCCCTTGTTCCAACCCCTCTACCATCGATCAGTTCAACCCTGTCCCTCGTTCCAGACCCTTCTACGTCAATCCCCACATGGGCCAATCCCTGCAGTGTCCTCCTCCTTGGAAATCCCCTAAACTTCGATGCCCCATTGGCCCGTGTGACCCCTTTCTCTCCTCCCCCTGTTCTGATTTGTCCCCCAGCTGACGAGGTGATTCCTTCTCTTCACCTTCTCTCCACTCCTCCAACTCCCCTATTGGTTCTGTGATTGTACCCTCCCCTTAATCCATCACAGTATTTAACCCTGTGAACAGTTGTGTTCCCTGCCTTTTTGCCTTGGCTTTCTCCAGTCTCAATAAATGTCTCTGGATTGTCCCAAGTCAAGAAGGACTACCCTCTTTCCTTTATCCCCCTCCTGATGGCGGACCCCTCAACGTGAGTGGCAGCTCACAGGTTAAGTCTTTGGCGCGTCATTTGCCAAGGCTTTTCCCCACACTCAGCATGGTGTTCCCTCTGGGGCATCTGTGTGGGTGAGACACTCAAGAGCTAGCTGGGCTCCAGAGGGCCACATCAGAGGTCCATGTCAATTTTCCCTACACTGAAGATTACCTCTGACAATGGAAGTTTTTAAGTATTTCCTGTAAAAGCTAACACATAAGTAGTTCCTATGTTGAAGAAGACCCTCTGCAGACTTCAGTGGCTTATAAGTGGCCTCTACAATTAAGTCCAAATCTATCAAAATTGATCTCTACAGGTTGGTGTGTGGCCTGATTAGTCTCAAAAAAAAAAAAAAATCATCTAAATTATGGTGATGCATGCATGGAATAATGTGGTAATGCCAGAGAAATGATGAGGAAGATGGACCTTGTTTTACTGCTGGTATACTGAAAATGTAAGTTTTGCTTTTTTTCCTTGTGGATTCTACTTCTATTTTTGGTTTTTCTGGTTGTTTTTGTACTATTTTCTACAATCTTTTTTTGAAACCTGACAATCCTACTTGAAGCTCAGAGTTTAGGAATTTCTGTGGTTGTCCAGATCTAATAAATTTCTTTTAATATCATTTTGACACTGGAATTAGATTTTAGCTTTGTTCTTTCTGTAAGGTGTTTTAGGTTCTCTTGGGAAGGGGAAGCTAGAGTGTGTAAAAGAATTTGTAGCCAAACAGTCAGTGTTACAGTCAAAATCTCTAGATAAATTCCCTTTTTTTCCTCCTTTTTTGTTTCTTACACTAACAAGCTGAAAATAGTGGCAATTCGTCACACTTAAGAACAAAAGCAATAATCTGTCCTGTTCTTTTCTGTTTCTCTATCAACTTCTATCAGATCAAGTCTCCTAGGATCCTTCCCACCAAAGACTAAAACCACTTATGCACTCTTCTTCTGCAGAGAAGCTTGTTTACATCAGGCAGCTTAGAATTACGGCTCTGGTCTGAGACTCAGCATATGTAAACTGAAAAAAGCCTTTATTTTGGATTCCTTGAAAGATCCCATATATCCCTTTGTTGTATCACCAATACACCTAGTTATTTAGTGATTTCTGTCAAATCACATCATCAGTTTTTACTTTTAAAATGTCTCTCAATGTTCATATTCTTGCTACTGATTTATATTGACTGCGTGCTGATAATTTTATCAACAGATCTCAAAGAATACAAAAAGCCTGTTTAGGTCTTACTGGCCTTCAGTTCAAAGAAGATGCATTGGTCTCCAAACTCCCATGCCTAATACTCTTCTTTATTTATAAAGTTAATATTTAGCTTCCCAGAAGTCATGAGTCCATGTATGATCTGCCTTTGTTTCCCCAGTTCCATACCTTCTTACTTCAACATAAATGTTGAGCTCTATTCAGACTATAATGATGCTTTACAGCATTTCGTCTTTTTAAAAATATGTTATATAATCTTTACTCACCCTGCAAAGGACTTGGATTTTTTTCTGAGTTTCTTGTCTTAGCAGAGCTTTTCACCTGTGCATTATAGCTATGCTTGATAGCTTATATCTTTTACACATACTGCTTCCATCAATATCTAAAGGAATGTTGCCCTTCAGACCTAGATTAATGTAGTTACCTTTGTTTATATCTTGAATTATAACAATTGGAAAAATCATTAAAAATCATATAGTTCTAATCATTCTAATACCAAAACTCATAAACCAGTGGACTTCCACTGTGCCTGTGTTTTATGTTCATATCTGTAGGGTATAGGCTGTTCTCTCCTTGAAGTGACAAAGGTGAATTCCGTTAAACTGTGCGCATTTCAAGTTTCCTATCCACAGCCTCCTGAATGCTTTCAAAGAGAATGACTTTTAAAGGTAATAGAGGTTCCACAGGCTGAACAATAGCTCAAATCTGTTTTGACATGAGTGAAGGGATTACGGTCTCAGCAAGTTTTTCCTTCTCATTCACTGGCTTGACCCTTCCCAGCTTCAAGTTTCTATTTGACCTTCAATGACGAGGCTCACTGGTTTGAGAGGCTCTGGATTAACATGTGCACAATGACACACATAAACATAATGTGGACAAAGGCATAAAATTAATTGCTTTTTTCAGCACCCTCTTTTTTCCTGTTTCAGGCACTAGTTCCTTCTATCAGTCCTCGAAGGAGGGATAGTACATTTATCCCCCCGAAACAGTCCATACATTGCATTATCTAATTTACCAAACAGTCTGCAAAACGGTGGCCTTATATGTATATAAAAAAGACCTTGACAGAAAAGGTCAGAGGCTCCAGCTGAAATAGGTAAGGGATTTTAATACATGGTAGAAAGTTATGCAAAGAAAAGTGCAGGCATGAGCAGGTCTTCTCTGGAAATGACTACAATAACTAAAATTTCTTGGTGCTATCTTATAATGTGTCAGCTATGTCTGTGCCTTATTAATGTCCCATTCTTACTAAGTTTCCACTAACATAAAATAACAAGACATTACATGCATCTAGACTATTCCCTCTACGCAAAGGCACATGTACTAGCATATTTCATCTTAATATAGGCAGTATGCTACTGCCTTCTGAGCAGTAGCAAAATTTTTTTCTGAGCAGTTGATACAGTTACTAGAAATCAGTTTCCTCTTTTACCCAGCTCTTCACAATATCAGTCCTTCCAGTTAGCAGAGGACATACTGTACAAAATAAGGACAAATCAAGCAAGCAAGACTCCAGTGTTGATTAAGAGCATTACAGGCACGTAGTGAGACCCAGCTTGAACGAGAGCCTTCCAGATTCTCTGGTTCTGCCACAAGGAATGATCATAAAATACACTTTAGAGATACACTGAGGGACATAGAAAGGCTAACCAGAGATTTCTTACCTCTGGTCCTGGTCCTGTGTTGAAGCTCCTAATTTTTGCTGTAAGGTCAGCTCTGTTAAATTCACAGTAAATTGATTTGTTGTGCAGTTTTGGGCTGTTTTTCCATTATCTTATGTTGTGTCCTCTGTGTCAAGTCTCCTAGAAAAGTGGTCTCAGTCAGCACCGTTTACTATCATATGTGCAATGTGCCACAACACATGGTTCAAGGGAGAGCAGTAATGAGCATCTAGTCCTTTTAAATAGAAGCCCAGCTGCCAAACAGGAGCTTTTGAGTAAAAGATGTTTCCTTCACTGCGCCTTTTTGGGCATCTATTTATTACCCTCCCAGTGCCTACGTTCATATGTAGTTATTAGAGTTGCCTGGAAATTTTCAAATGGAAAATATGGCTGCACCTCTAGTTTTCATATCAAAACATAATGAAATGTAAAATTTCAGCTGCTTCTGTGAGGTGAAAATTCCACTGCTCATCAGCTCTGATTGCTAGAATGCCTCTCCAGATATCCCTAGAGGAGGTGTGAGTGGGTGATGTATGTCTCATGCTTTTTCTCATTTTTCCACACAAAGGGAATAAAAACTCTTTCCCCTCAGGAATTTTTGATCACCAAACTTTACAGAAATGTCATTCTTTGAAACAAAACTGCATTTTTTCTTTGCTGAACTCAGTTACTATTAATGCATAAACAAAGTATTTTTAGGAAATAAGCAGTCTCACTGCTATATTATCTGCAGTGTAGAAGGAATTATCACAGGACTATAGAGTGATTTGGGTTGGAAAGGATCTAAAGATCATCTCGTTCCAGTCCTGTTGCGGTGAGCTGTTTTTAAGCTTGGTTCTCCCATTTTAATGATTTTCCCCTAGTTGTTGTTTTCCTTACATTCCCGCCTTTACCCTGTCAATCACCCCATGTTACGTCCCCATGTTCCAGAGAATTCCTTGTCAATCTCCAAGTTACCTCCCCTACCCAATGTCACTCTCCCTATTCCCCTCCCAGTGGGAGGTTTGCAAGTCCCTTTCTCCTCCCACAGTTCTAGAAGCTTCTGTGTTAATCATCCCTACTTTGATGTACTTTTGGTTGCTTTGTGTAAATCCCCTCCCATGTAATCCTCCATTGGTTGTTTTCATCCAAGTCCACACCCACTGTACCTCCCACAGTTTACCCTGATTGGTTTGTTAGTCGTATCCACCCCCTGTACCTCCCCTGTATTTAAGTAGATGCACATGCTTTGTTCAGCGCTCTTTGTGGTGTCCTCTCCCTGACCCGTTCCTACCCTTCGTCTCTCCCTGGAATAAACCTGTGTTTGGAACCACACTGAGCCCCCTCCTCGTCCTTTACCTCCCATGGACGTGCGCAGCCTGAAGGGCCTGCAGCCCTTAGCCGCACCTTGGGTGTTCTGGAGAGATTTCCTGGGGTGGCCCACTCTCGGCGCCGGTGCCTGTCTGCTGAGCTAGTCGGGCGGGCCAGAGGGCCAGAGTCGGAGAGAAGGCACCGCATCACAGTCCCCTGCCATGAGCAGAGAGACCTTCCACTATACCAGGCTGCTCAAAGCCCCATCCCACCTGGCCCTGAACACTTCCAGGGATGAGACACCCACAGCTTCCCTGGGCAATCAGCACTTGCACTGTAAAGAACTTCTTCTTTATATCAGCCTGTATCTAATCTCAGCCTACTCTCTTTCATTTGAAACTTTTCCCCCTTGTCCTGTCACTGTACCCTTCTAAAAAGTCCATCTCAAGCTGTCTTGTAGCCTCCCTGGAGCTTTCTCCAGGCTAAACAATCCCAACACTCTCAGCCTGTCTTCACAGGAGAGGTGCTTCCAGCCTCTGATTATCTTGGTGGCTCTACTCTGGACTTGCTGCAGCAGGTCCACTTCTATTTTATATTGAGTGGTCCAAAGATGGATGCAGCACTCCGGGTGGGGTGTCATGAAAGTGGAGTAGAAGTGGACAACCACGTCCCTCAACCTGCTGGCCACACTTCTTGTGATGTATCCAAGGACACAGTTGGCATATATTGTACTTATTTCCAAAAAAGTTTGTAATTTTATATTTCCATGTAATTTTCCACTGAATCCCAAAGGTTTGCCATACATGTGGGTCAGAATTTAGGCTGTCTCCATTGACAGACAATTAAAGAGAATGTTTGAGGACATGTCTTGAGCTACTGCACAATGTGGTTGCAAGCAAGGAGAAGTAGGAAAGAAAAGATATGTAGACTATATTAGCAATAGTAAATGAGGCCCATTCAGCCACTGGTGCCACCAGCATTTTTCTATGATATTATAACTTCCTGTTATAAAACAAATCAGACTTGATCAGATTGAAAACTAGCTCACACAGATCCTGACACAGAACATACTCCACAGGCTTTAGAGAATCTTTGGAACTACAACTGTCCAGTTCAACATGCCTGCCTTGTTCTGCCATTATCTGCTGTTATCCAACCTTCTTCTTTTTAAGAAACAGCAGGCCCCCACTCTCCCCCTTCCAATCAGATATAAGGAAAATGTATGCTCAGTATAATTAAGATCTGGACCCAGTTGCCCCAGTCTCCAGCTCTGGAGGCTTCCAAAACTCAAGTGGACAAAAAGCTAAGCACTCTGATTGGAGCTGTATCTTGAACCTCCTGTTTTTAGCAGGAGGCTGGACTAAATGACTTCACAAGACCTCTTTTGTGGGGTATTTTCACAGTCTACCCTTGGAAAATGGCCTGGCTAACAGCATCTGCTGTGGGTAAGAACATGAAACTATTTAATGCATGTGTTGGGCTGAGTATGCCAAACTGGAAAGCATTTGCCTAAAACACATTGTACTAAATTGAAAGACAGCTATTAGTTCCCAAATGATCACGTAAAGGAAAAGACATAAATCGTCTGGAAATGAAGAACCAAGGAATTACACAAGGACAGTTGGAAATTAAGTAGGAGTCAGCATAAGAGAAAGTATGAAAGGAGCATGATAAGTTGTAAGATGTGAGTAGAGACCTTGGAGTAGGCACAGCATTTGTAAAAACCTGTTTTGATACAGCTGGAAGTCATTGCACTGGCATTGCATTTCTTCCATGGCCAGACAGAGCAGTCTTGTGAGATGCCATAAGCTGGTTCTCTCTGATCAGGGGCACCAGCATGGATACTGCAAGCAGAGCCCCACACCTTGCAGGACGCATGTGAGATCACGGGTGTCACCTCATGAGATGCCACGAGCATCAAGGGGTCCCACAAGGTGAGAGCACCCACAACTCTGGAAGGATGTGGGTACAAGTAGGGAAGTCTGCAGCCTCAGACAGGGCAGGGGGTACTTGTAATGCACAAGAGCTGTTAGAGGGTGGGATGTGTTTGTACCGCTGTGTGTATGTTTGTAACTAGAACTACTTGGGATTAGTTATAGAGATATATTTTGAATTTTGTATGGATTTATTAGCATTTTAGCTTTATCTGCAGTATTAGCAATATTTAACCTGCATGTATAGCTCATTGATTGCTGGTTAATTACATGTCATTAGTAAAGTAATAAACCATTTCAGACCTGCTTTTGGTTTAAACTATGCAAAATGAATAGTCTGTCTCTGTGACACCTTCCAATATGAATTATTCTGTGATTTTTTTCCTGTGATAACATTTTAATTGTCAATAAGTGCTTGGGATTTCTTTGGTAAGGCAATTTATATGTTTAAACAAATTCATGCCCAAAAACATTTCTGTGTGTGCTTGAACTCATCAGTACAGAAGTAGGTAGTTACTTGCTACATGCACCTGGCATTATGCCCTAGTACTGACATCCACATTTCAAGGGTAGCAGATTTTCTGGACCTAGATCCTGTATACACTTACAAGTGCAGTACTCAGTTGTGAGTTTGAGTTTTTGTGGGTTTTTCTAATGGCGTTGTTTGTTTGTTTGTTTTCTGGTTATTTTTTTTAAGTGAGCACAAGCCAGCTGCAAGAGTCAAGTACGAGGAACAATCTGATCTCTTAAATCTTCCTGGTTATTTTACCCAGTTTGCTTAGATAGTGCTTAGATTATTCCAAAACAGAGAAAAGATTGTACAATTGGACAGGCACAAGGAAACAAAGGCAGAACTGCAGCCTCACAGGACTCGGCCCTTTCTTAAAAATTCTTAGAAACAAGCCTACCTTTATTCATTATCCTTTATTAATTCTCAGAAAAAACCCTACCTTTATCCTTTACTACCATTATCCCTTAAGGAACTTTGCTACTGTGTTTCTCCATGTTTGAAGACGCAATCCAGCCTTTAGCATAAAGTAAAATTGAGATTATGCTCTCACCCACTCATGAGCATATGCATGTCTTTTGGTTGCAAGAGCAGATATTATCAGATATAGTTTTGAGCTGAAGATGCCCAGTGTTGCATAACCATTGCTCTGCTCATTTGTCTTTACATGGGAAAAAGAGAAGTGTTGTGTTAAAATCTGAATTCAACAAGCTCCATCTCCAGATCACATTGCTTTTGAAACGTCATTACACTTCTCATCTTTATATAGACTGCAGGAGGCTGTATTTTAGACCTGTCAACAGAGCCAAGAATCTAGCCAACACAAGAAAAGGTTTAAATTCCTGGCAGTCGTGGATGTTGCTGGAGCCAAAAGATTAATGGAGAAATGAGAAGATTAAGTAATGGACTTTTTGGAAAATAGAGATGAAAGTTGGGGTCAGGATAAAGACACAAAAGTAAAATGAAACAGGCATTTGGGAAAAAAATTGCCCTGTTCAGTGTAAGGGGAACAAATCTTTATACAGACAGGGTCTCATAAGCCCTTATAGCTAGTTTTTCTACCTTTCTTTCTTGTGAATTTTTTCCTCTTTCTTGTTGACCTTTTGTTGTCTTACAGCACCATGTAAGTAAATGCTCAGAGCTACAGCTAATCCCCGTTGAAAAGATGTAAAGTCTCCAAGTAAACAGGTCACTGAAAAAGAGAAGATTGGCTGAAGCAGAAACATGACTATTATTTTAGTATCGCTGGTACATTTTATCAGCTACCAACAGTAAAGGAGATAATCTGATTAGATCTAGTACTTAAGAAGTTGTATGCACTGGAAGAGAAAAATCAGTTCTGCACGAGGGACTATGGGAATATACAGCAAATATGGAGAGCCAAACTATAGGTCTGTACACCATTAATTCCCACATCTTTAACTCACTGAAACTTCTGGAAAGCCTCAGGACAGTATCACTGGAAAGTAAAGAACATAACTGGACTGATAAGCCCAAAATAAAGTAGAAAATAAGGAGATAACTCTAGACAATTGTTTAATACTTGCTTCAGGATTCTGAGCAATGCTTTGCAATGTCCATACAATCAGAAGGTAATAAAAGTAATGCAAGATAAGCAGAAGAATCTGTTCCTGTATAATAGTTCCCAAGTATAAAATTCAAGATATGTGAAAAATTCGAGAACTGCTTCCTGGTTAAAATTGGTTTGAGCTAACCTTTATTTTTCCTGCACCAAAAAGCTTTACTTTTCAGATTCCGTCACTGAAATCTCCTCCTTTTTCTTCTAAAATGTCTTTATAATTCTGAATATAGATGCTTTTAGTTCCAGCAAATATTTCTCTAATAAGCTTCAGTGGGTATGGCTTATGTGTTCTTGGTGGGACATAGTTATCTGGCTACATTTCTAAAATTTATTTTTTAAATGACAGGTTGCCTACCTATACTGATAGATCAGTGAAAATCTTTCCTTCTTTTCTTATCAACTTGCCCATCAAAACTGAACAAATGTTCCTGGAATTAAAACCTTCAGGGAAACAGTTCTTGTGGTGAATGGACCATAAAATCTAATTCTGCTCTGGGACTAAAAAATATCTGAATTTTTCTTTTAATGTAATTTTTAAAAAATACCCCAGAAGAAGTTTCATCAATAAAGCACAGTTTCCATTTTAACAAAATCCTTTTGCATAGACCACTGCTGAGAAGGAAAAATCCAGACTATTTCCTTACAGATTCAATTTATTAATGTAAAATGCTATTAGCAGCTATTACACTACATCAGAAAAATCCATAGAGATCTTGTAGAACGCATGAATATCATCAAATCTGATTCCTCTGCAAGGAAAAAATCTCTTTAGAAGTGTTTTGTTGGGCTCCTCCCAAAATTGTGAAGTGGAGTCTCCAGAGAGTAATTTAAAGTTAATGTATTGTTTTCATTTTTACATTCTTGAAGGAGTATTTCTTAATAACAAGGAATGACCAATTTTGATTTCATCATCTAAATAGAAGAGAGACAGCAGTTGTGGCTGTGCTAAAATATTAGTCAGTCAAAAGTCTTTTACAGGATTCTGTTTATGTATAAAACATCTAATCATGAAAAAAGAATTCTGTATCTGGCTCTGCAAGACTGGTTGATTTATGTACCACTAAAAACAGAAGAAAGGCTCTAGCTGCTTTATATGTGTAGGAACATTGCTCATTTCAATCACTGCACTGTCACCTTTAAAGACAAGTTTGTTATCCTTTCACTTTTATTGTTAAAATTACTGGCATCAGGGGGAAAAAAGCATTTTATAGAGACTGCTCTCTAGAATAAGTAACTACTCTGAAGTTCACCTTTAGACTAATTTTTTTTTATGCTGTCTGCATGGATAATTTAGCATTCCTGTTCTACATTATATCATAGATTTTGGCACTGACAGCTCAAAATATGGATAAAAAAGGGAGTTGGATAAGACTTTAATGCAACTTATATACTTCTCTTTTCATTTCTCACTCACTTTTTAAGACCATAAGAATAGAGAAATTACCCTGAGTAATGGCAAGCTCTTAGAACAAATGCATGTAGCAAATGTAAACATCACAACATGTGCCATAATCTTTTACAATATTATACATAAACTACTTCACTTTTAACTACACACAGTAGTTAGAGGTATATATTGACAGTGCAAGGTCAAATTATTCCATTTTGCTTTTCTTTACTATGTTTCAAAGAAAAAAATCGGACAGATCATCAATACTTCCAGGAAAGGAATATATTATTTAATAAAGTTTTCTCTATATGATCTGTGCTGTACATAAAGATTTTTATATCTTGCTGTACTTTTTGTCTGCCTGCCTCCAATAACAGCAAACGAAGTCAGTGTGGACGATTCAAATAATAAAGAATGAGTAACATGGATCAAAACCTGAACACCACCATAAAAATGATCTGTAAGCACCTATGTGACTCTCCACAGGTAGAGATTTTTCAGTCAGAATTCCAATTACAGAGATCCCTTTAGGGATCTGAAAGAAAAGGAATTAATTTTTCTTTATATCTGCTCCTTTCTTTCCTTGGCAAGCACTCTCATTGACAGAAGACAGCTCCTTCTTAAGGCAAATTAAGTAACAGCAGCTGGCAATGCATGACTCACACAATCTGGGTTCTTGCAGTGGTTCTGAGAGGTTTCTTCTATAGGAATAGAATGATGCTTTTGGGTAGAGGCTGTATTGGCACAGGATCCTTATCAAGCGTCAGGCCCTGTTGGTGCACAGTATTATCATTTTTAATAAAAACAGTAACCTTCCCCTATATCTCTTAATAGTCTACTGTCAAATATTACTGATGGTCTTTTAATAATACAACACATAAAAAATTCTGGAAGTATATAAAGATTAATAAAATCACTGAAGAAATAAAAAAAAATGAAGTCTACATGTACAAAAATGACACATTTATGGAAAGGATTGATTAACTATTACCAATTATTAAGATGATAAATGCTCCATTGCTGGGATTTATAAAAGGAAGATTGTTGTAAACAACAGTTTTTCTACAGCATATCAGACCTAAATAAGGATATTTCATGAAGAAATAAGGAAAAATTGTTTTTCATTGAATTTTACTGTCAGTGCCATTTTTGTACATAGGATTTTTCTTCATCATAAACTGCAGAATGTAAGCCGTTTTATATGATATATTGTTCTAAAGAGACAATTATTTTTCCACATCTGTAGCTGACTTGGAAGGCCAGAAACAGTTGGAGTAACTACAGGAATATTTTTCTGAAGATGTATTTTGGAGGGCTTCCTTAAAACTATTTTTTAAAATTAGATTCTAACATGAATCCTGTCAAATGCACAGTATCTAAAGATAAAAGTCAAAATACAAATGTAGAAGAGCTTGCTTTGACTCTAAGTTCCTTATCTGAAGTTCAATGGATTTTGATTGAGGTACCTGTGCCTTTCAAAACCTTTGCCTTTATATTAACTTTACTCACAAGAGAATAGAAAGTAATATAAAGGATTGAAATGACTTAATGTGAAATGATAAGTACACATTACTAAATTATAATGGTAATATTCAAGTAGTGGTGCTCTAATAATACAACTAAGGCAAAATTTATGGGCAAATCATCACTCCTTTGACTACAGCATTTTTTCTCATGCATGGAATAACTATTCACAAGTCATGATCACAATAATCTACACAAACTATCCAAATAACAGTGACTTAAAATATAGTTGTCAAATACAAATAATGTACTAATGCTGGGAAACAGCAGACTAGTTACATTTTTTGTAAAAGCTGAGGGAAAAACCCTGACAATTATTTGCTGAGCTGTTTCTGAGGAGCAGTGAATCCACCTGACTACCACAGGGTGGCATTGTCAAATGTTCCTTAACATCCAGTTTAGGACTTAAGTCAAATTATAAAGTTAAAATTCCTCCTTTCCCTGAGAGAAGAAGGATGGTAAATTTCAGATAATGTACAACTCCTATAAATCAGGATACTCCTTGCATGTAATCAGTGGTATTGACCAAGAAGATGTAAAGTTAAGCCACAACTATGCCCAGTGCCAGTGCCTTGTCAGAGATCCAATCTCAAGTGTGAGTAGCAGGCAGAAATCCAAATTTATTCACGTGTACTTGAACAATTAATATGTAACAGGGCTTTTGTATTTACCTCACTGGTTGCCAGATCAAATTCAAGTCTTGTCCTTACCCTCTAACCCTTCTAATCACTTTGTCACTGTCAAAATGAACAACAGTACTCTGTTATCTTACTTGCACTAACATTAGCTTTATTTTAAAAATCACTAAATAAATTTTTTCCACCCTATAGCTGCCTGAATTTTTAAGCATTTTTTGAAAACTGAGCTGCAAATCCAGCTTCATTTTCTTGTATTCAAACGTTAATTTTATGCCTTATTTGACACACAAATCTTTGCAGTTGGTCTACCCTTCTGCATTCTAAACAGGTGGATCTCAAAGGGATATAGATGAAAAAAAAAATGCTTCTTAAAACTGAAAAAGAAAGAGCTTTTTATTTTTCTTTTCAGCAAAATTATGGTTTGATATCAACATGGAAAAAGCAAGAGTCCTTTTAAGAAAACATGTACCACTATTTGCTGACATTTTGTCAAGTACATAGTAAATGTTATCTTGAGGAAACCAGAAAAAATCTACAAACATTTTGAGACAGAGCACTGAAAGTATAAAAGCCAACAACAGACTAGCAAAAACCTAGTTTTCATGATGGAAAACATACTATACAGAAGTGAGAGGACGGCTGTCAATATCCTTATAGCAGAAAGGTCACTTTACAATTACAATAGTGTCACTTACCTTCTTTTCTGTCTGAAGCTGTCAGCAGAAGATAAATGCTTACATCCACCCTAATCACAACATGAGTTTTATCCTGTGATGACATGCTTGCCAAAACCAATTATTTAAGCCTTACCTAGGTAAAGACACTGAAAAAAAATTACTTGATTTAACTTCTAGATGACTTAAACAATGACAAACTCTTAAATAAAAACAGTAATTTAGGACCAGAATGTATGTAATTTTGTTTAATTTATTCTTATTTCCAGTCTAAGGGGAACTGAATCATGCCTCTGAATGAAGTTAGGCAAACATACAAGATACAAGTACTAGTTCTATTCCCATGCCACTGAGTGGCAGATTTTCAGTCAAGTGTAATAGGAATATTACTTCTAAATATAAGTTCCATTTTCTAAATCAAAGTGATGGATCTCTCTTGTGTCATGAAGACAAACGACAATATATGAAGTAGGAAAGGAATGTAATCACATGCTTTTGTAAAATGCGTTCCCAGACTTCAGGTCTTTGCAAAACTGCAATGTAAGATGGATCATTAGGTATGGCATCTACGAGTTTTCCAAGCACCTGGACAAATTAAAGTCACAAATTAATTGATTTTTTTCTTTTTTTTGTCATGGCCTACTGGGAGTCCATAATAAATGCCACCATGCTTTTCAATGTACTGTGCTGTCTTCAAAATTATGAGAACCTAGATGGCCTGTATGAAGCCTCAGGCTTTATATGTCTGAATGGTTTCTATTGATGGACCTGGCAGGTACCTTTGCCTCGTGATATGTTGAATGTTTTCCAAAACAATCTTGGAAGTCTTCAGAATGCAAGGCCCTTCTGCTGTAAACTGCATTCACAGCTTAGCTATGTCGTTATCCTACTCCATGTCCTACAACAGATCAGGAGACATGATTAATTCTCTCCCTCCCATCAGCACATGATGCCCACCCACTTTCTAGAAAGTAGAGCATCACTATGACTAGTATTTGTTTGGGAAGACGAACACCTTAATAAGGATTTCCCCACCTCCTCCTCCTTTCCGTTAGCTTTTATTGCTGAACATGATCTCATAAAGTATGGATTAACCCTTTGGTCAGTTTTGGTCAAAATGTCTTGGCTACATTCCCTCCCAATTTCTTGCCCATCATTAGCATGCTAACCTTTTGGGGTGACTGGTGTTGAAAAGTATGGATTTCCCTGATAGGGAATGGAGGTGCAGAAAAGACAACAACATCTAAAAAATTTCATACCATTTTTAAGACTCCAGAAGAAAAGTAAGATTGTGTATTCTTACCAAATTCAAATACAATAGAATCCTATGAGGGCATGGCAGTGTGGTTGTCACTGAAGGAAATTCCAATAAAATATAAAAGTTTTCTGGAAACAACGGTTTTCTCTGTAGCATCATTTCAGTCCAAAACCCTTCCCCTCTGTTTCTCTAAAACTGTTGAAATTATCCAGTACCAACTGTCTAAGGCTGTACCTCATTGCAGTATCATTTCTTTTTAAAGGTTATTATCTTGACAGTTCACGTTACAGTGAATAGTTATTGTGAAAAAAGTATCCGTACCGCAAAAAATTGAAAAAATGCTTTTTATGAATATGAACTCCACAGCTCTTATCCTACTGGATATTTGGGTCTGTTTCCACCTTAAGGTGAAAACAAGATCCGTCAACCTTCGGCAATATAGGTATACTTTCTTCATGTAGGGTCCCTTGACACACTACTTTTACAAAATGAAATGAACTTTTACAAAATAACAGGTTATATTAACCCTGAGGCAGAGTAAAATTGTTACTTGCTAAAACAGAGAATAGTAACTGTCCTTTGACAGGAAACAATGAGACTTTGAACTTCTGTTTCTCCTTCTCCTGGGTCACTTTGCAGGTGAGATATGTAGATTTCACTATTCAATTAGAAAAAATTTAAAGCTAGATGATATTACATTTTCATGGATTTTGTACAGTACATTATTAAGTAGTACTGTGTTAGGGGATTTTTTTAGCATTTGGCATAAAAACAGATTGCTCTTTTGTATGTGAACCTCTATAACAATACTGAATAACTAGATTGTTTCAGATATCTTCTTTATTGCTTTTTCTCTATATTGTTTCTCTGTCTTTTTTTTTGAATCTGAAATATGGAGAAGACTTCTTCCAGAAGAAATAGCAATGTCTCTTCTTAAAATTAGTTGCTGAAAAATTGACTTAAAAAGGAAAAGCTTTCCTGGTGGATTTCTATGATAATACCTTCAGAATACTTCAAATTTTTCTATTGTTTTCTCTTGATAGTGGAATTCTTTCTTAGTTTTCAATTATGAGAAATATCTGCTAATATTAGAAACACAAAAGCATAGATAAATAAAGATCATCTTTTCTTCAAATAGATTCCCCTGAATAGATATACTAGATATATAGATATATTTCCAAGGCCTGTTTTAACTACCAGCATAATAAGAAAACTTCTGGTTTACTACATCTCCCTTACCATTCTGAGAACTCTGCTACTGACATTTCATTTTTTATTTTTTTTTCCTAGACTTCAATTTAAATACCTGTAATAAAAACACTTTGGAACAATTCAAAACATGTTTCAACCATCTGAAAAAGTATTTAAATTTCAGATCGTATATTAGTTGACAAAGTAAGCTTATTTGCTCTTTTGCGGCTCAGAAGAAAATAATTGCTCCATTTCAGTTTTCATTTTATATCCTGGTGGAGGATTGTTTCTTTAATGTGAATGGGTAGAGAAATCTCCAAATCTACAATAAGAGTTACAGCTTTCGATCCAGAAAGCTTTCTACTGAGGAAGTCCTATGCAGTATTCAAACTGCTGTTTCACATCTACTTTTTCCATGGTCAAGGAAACCACCAAAAAGATATTAAAATATGTTGTATGGGAAAGAAGTTATACATCCTCCTTTTGACTTATTCTGCTTTTCTATCCATTTACTGTGGGATTCAAGAGTGCATTTGCTTCTAATTCTTCGCCAAAAGAAGAGAGAAAGATGTGAAAACTATCAACAGGGCTATGCAAAGATGTCAAGAAATACATCTGTGTGAAAAAGTAGGATGTATGAAAAAAATCTTGGGTTTGTTTATTTGTTTGTTCCAAACACCCACCCCACCTCCTACCCTCATTTTCAATTTAGATAGTCATAGGTTTTGCTTTCAAACCTTAAAAAAGCTGAGTTTTGTACTTTATTTTGGTTAGGAATAAAATTTAGTAATGAAGTCAAGTATCTCAGATGTGATCACAATTATTTATAAACAACTGACAGTGGGATCTGAATAACAGAGAAATCAAATGAGTGTTGTTTTTGTTTTGGTTTGTGTTTTTTTCTTCTCTTGTTTCTTTTTCTGGGTTCTGGTAATTCTTCACTGCCCTGACTCCACTGAAAGGAAGAAAGGGACTTGTAGATGTGGTAAAGTTTCTAATGTGGACAAGTTTAAACCTGGTGGAAGAGGCTGTGTGACAGGTGGAGAGGACAAAATCCCCCATTTAGTAACTGAGTCTTTCAGGGTACAACCTGACACAAATGCATTGGTATCAGTGCCTGAGTTGAAGACAGTCTCCTCCAAAAAACAGCTTTCAGAACATAACTGGAAATTAAATGGGCCCATTTAAGGACCTCAGAAAATCTCGTTAGAGGAAAACCACCTGCTGTTGGGGGAAATGTAATTTCCTCCAGGTCTTTTTCTATATCCTTGCTGACTGCTGGAGACTGATAAATCTGGATCTGTGCACAAAATGCAGGGAAGCTAAAGCACATGGAAATGTATCTAACTCCTCAGCAGGGCAAGTCATGGCCTTCTTCCAGCCATGCTTTATCCCTACCTGTATCTAATTTGCTGCTCACCATCACCCTTGAAGAAGTTTTGGGAGGTTAGGTTTTCTTCCTTTCCTCTGAGTGTGTATAGTCCAGACTAGCTATTACAGTTATAATAGATTGCTATTTCTTCCTTCAATTCCAAGTATGGGAAGTTAGGGGTTTTTCAGCCAAAATCTTATCCTTCAAATACTGGTGATTTGAAGAGAGGCAAGATTTCACATTTAAATTTTTTTACATGAATAATAAAAATATTATTGTAACAATCTGATAATATAAAATTAGCTCTTCCATTTTTATGAGGAAGAAATAACATAGAGGTGTCAAACAATAAAAATATAGATTCTTTTATCTTCTGGTGCACATTGGTTCTTTTCTCACAGGCACAAAACAGTAACTCTCCAATGTTGGCTCTGTAATCTAGACAGCACTCAAACCCAAGAACTATAAATACTGTATTTCATAATCTGTCATTCTGCAGTTAGGCACAGCTGAAGTAAGCTGATCCCTTTTCTTTAGAGGACAGAAGAAGATGAGCAACACATTAGCATGTAAGACATGCTGTACTGAGAGCTGTTACTTAAAAATCTGGCATAATGCTGGTATGGATGCTGCTACACATTGTCTAGCACTCCTTATATCTGAGGTAGGATGCACTGTCATCTCCATCAACCATAAAGTTGGTCTTTTCTACTTATTTGGAAAAGAAGAGTTGTTTTCTGATTTGTTTTAGCTGAGAGATCGTCTAATATAAAAAGTAATTCCTCAAGAAATAGTGTCTCTGTCTGCATTAGAAAGAATTAAAAAAGAAACAGAAATTACCAATCCAGCTGATAAGTATGCATGCAGAAAGAATAAAGACTGACTGTACTAAAGAAAAGGATATATTGTATTTTGAAAATCCATTGTTGTCTGGTATGCTGACAATGTCCCCAAACATTTCTGCTATTCCTAAAAACAAATTAAGTGTTCTGGAAAATATGGAGTAGTGAAAACTCTTCTGGTAGTATGCTCAACTCCTTAATGTACAACAATGTACATAAAAATGTCCCACTGTACTCTATCTCACATATGAGGGTATCTTGCTGGCTGGCTGACACAGTGAAAACAAAGAATCTTTATTTCCAATTTCAAGCACATTGATCTAATATGAACAGACTAAAAGTGTGAAGAAAATAAGTTGGTTAAGAAACAATTATTGTGCTCTTCTTTTGTAATAGGCAGAATAACCTTTACAGCATCCTATGATTCATTAGTGAATATGTCAAGAACCTGTAAATAACACTTGAAGCTTGTGCTTTTTTTTTCTCTTAATTAAACTAACAGTGAAACTCTTATCTCTTGAGGCATATGTTGCTGCCCTGAATATTTTAAGCAATACTTCATTCCTTGCAGTTGTTTTCACTCTAAACATGAAGGTGAATTAAACAAGCAATAATATTCTGTTCAAACTCAAAATTAACAGATTAAACATCTTTAATATAACCAATTTGCTTGACCTACACCCAGGGATTGGACCTTCCTGATTTTTATAGGGCATATGTTATTTTTTATTAATGGATACACATAGTCTCATCTACAGTGGTAGCTCCTAGCTCCAGTTATGCAGTAAAATGAGCTTTTCCCCTTTTTTTTAAACAATGAAGCTGCAGTTAAATTTTGTTCTAAATTCCAGCACTTTCTTTTCCCTTAAGGGAGATTTATGAGACTCTTAATGATTTAAGAGTAGTTCTATTAACTGCTCTTCATGTGACTAATCTTTGTTCGTTGTACAAACATGACTATTGGCATGCAGGATTCCTCCTTCCAGTCCTCCATTTACTTCCACCTTCCATTCTCAATTCCAGCATGTTCTCCATTGTTTATGGACCAAGTATTTGAAAATTCGAACATTCCAATATTTAGTCTATGCAGAAGGTGGGAAGAGAAGCTAACTAAATTCATCTCCCATCTCCTTACAAACACAGAATTACCTGGATTACCTATTCTTTTCTTTTAACTGGCTTAAAAATTCAAACCAGAGCACTTCGAGTGCAATTAAAAGTTTATTTAAGGAAACTGGAAGATATGTAATGCACATTATGACCTTGGATCGAGTCCTTGGTATGTAGTAATCTTTGTCTCAGTAACAAACTCAGTTATGACTTTCCCCAAACTTTAAACTTGAACCAGTGAATACTCTGCTAAAGGGAACAGATCATCACAATCCTTAACGTGTCCCACCTTTACACAGATAACTTCATTTTTGCCATGAGAAAGCAAGGAGCTACTTTAAATTTCATCGCTTCCTGCAATGGCCATTGCCTGCTCCATGGTGGTCAAGAAACAGCCAAGTCGGTGAAAAATAATCATTTAGGGTCAGATTTTACTGAGCCCTGCTTAAAGATGCAATGTCTTTTTTATCCACTCAGCCTGCAAGCAAAAATATGATTTCTCTGTTCAAATATGCCCCCATTTAATCATTACAGCAGCAAGACCTCCTCCCAAAGAAGAAAATGTGCTAAAGAGGCTAGCAAGCTATTCCTTTGCCTTTCTTTTCCACATCATGTGTTAACTACCCATTTCATAGTGGAATAGAACGTGAGAGAAGTTTTTAACATACTTAGTTTGAGTTCAAAGAAACAGCTACCATGAACACATAATAATAGATTCAAAGGGAAAATCAAAACAGTAAAACAATTAAAAGACATACAAGAGTCCATAATGTGAAATTTTGAAGTCTTTTGAAACTTTTCTTAAAACAGGGAAAGAATTTAATGACAAAAAAATTTAAAATATTTTTGAAGAATGTGAGATACTGGACCAGGTTTCCCAGAGAAGCTGTGGATGTCCCATCCCTAGCAATGTTCAAGGGAAAGCTGGCTGGGGGTTTGAGCAACCTGGTCTATCCCTGCCCATGGCAAAGGAATTGAAACTAGGTGATCTTGAAGATCCCTTTCAACCAAAGCCATTCTATGATTTTGTGAAGAAAAATAACTCTACTGCAGCCAAAACCATGACACTAAGGTGTGAACACCGACAGGCAAAAGTCAACACAGAAAGCAAAGCCACATTTAAAGGTGTTCCTGAAATGTCCCATGTTTCAAACAAACTTTAGAAACCCAAGATCAATACTAAGAAACACCCTGAAATAACCCCTACCCAATCTCAGAAAAAAAGGTGCCTGTTCACCAGTGAGCTCCTAGCTTTTTTTTTTTATTTATAAAAAGGGTACCATCTACAACTTTATTTACATACTGAAAGAGCAGACTGAAAAATAACTTTCCTAAGACTGACTTTTCCTGGTTCCTATGTCTATGCAGTAGAAATGTGAGAAAGTTGATCTGAATTATTTTTAGTTTGAACCCCACTGTCACCTGATTTACCATTTTTTTTTTGCCATCACTAGACCTGCACAAGCTTTATGGGCATCAGTACAAGAAATTATAACACAAATTTGTTTTATAATTTACACAGTAATTAGTACAGTATAAATGTATTTATACTCTGATTTTCAGTGACTTAAGTGAACCAAATTATTTGTATTTTGTCTTCCTCATGGAATATTCAATCCATTTTACATGTAAAATTTTATTTGGGTTCTGAATCTCTGTAATGCATTAACCTTGTGCATCTTGTCACTCGAATCACACTCATTGAAATTGTTTCTCCTTTTTTCCCATTTTTAATATTGACATCAGTGAATAATAGCAGTGCAAAAATCTACAAGTGATTTTGCATCTCTTTCCATCTATATATAGAATGTGAGATACGATACATACATTGCTGTATCAGAAATGGGATCTGTGACACACTCCCTGTGGTCATTAGCCTTCTTGTGACAGCTGTTAAACAGTGGTCAGATTTTGGAGCAACAGAAAAGCTTTGGATGCTTCTGAAGCCCTGGTTATCCTGCAGTAAGTAACCATTCATCCTTTGCTGATGATACTGACCCCCTGCCTTGTACAGATAAAGCTCTTTGTTTTTTGGGAAATGTTTAGGCTTCTCTTCAGCACTGAGCCATTGCCTCATGCTGTTCTTCCTCCTGTCTGGCTGATCTTGAGCCTGGGATAATTGGTGGAGAGGTCATAGACTCACAGATGAAAATAAAATGTCTGTCTCTTTATGGCCCTAGATAAACAGTATTTGATGGCAAAGGAGTCACTAAGCTGATGTATTACATGGTATACCCAAGCAGGTATTGCCCTTACTGTGTCATTTAATACAGCAGCCTGTAGTACAGCAGAGGAGGGGAAGAATGAGCTGTAAAACATTTAAAGAACTTTCACTTGATGAAAGCAGGAGTGTCTCTGGCAATGACCGTATTTTGTCTCTAGACACCTACATCTATCAAGGACAAGACAAGTTATAGGACAAGGATTCAAGAAAAAAAAATGGAACAAGTGAAGCAAACCTAATTAATTCTAATAGGATATTAAATCTATGCTGTATCATTGACTCCTTGTATCCATCTAAAGGTGATAACCAATCATATTGTGTAGTTTGGTCTATCCAACCTTTCTAAATCAGCAGTGCAAATTTATTACTGTGAATTAGGTATTAAATACATCACCCGAGGTAACAAATGTTATAGGGTTTCTTGGGAAAAAGGAAGTAGAGACAGATAAAATTTTTAGAATAAAAATTCACTTTTGTCATTTACTTAAATTACAGAAGTCAAAAGAACTATTTCTTGTGGTTTAGCCATGAGAAGTTTTCGATACCTACAAGACAGAGCTCCAAGCCAGTATTCTCCATAACATGTTGCAAATGATGATTAAAATACACATTTTTTAAAGGGAGTAGTGGGTTTTTTTCCTAGCTGCATTATTCTAGTAGCAAAAAATGATTATCAGTTGAGTATTTGCAAGTGCTGCTAAGAATATAGCTTGAAAGGCATAACACATGACACGAAATGCAAATGGGGTGGTTGTAGTTCTCTGTAATTGTCTATTTCTAGAAAATTAGAAAGCAAGAAACAACTGTTAACTTTTCAAACTGAAAGATAAAAAGAGTGAATGCATCTTTCAGTAAATATGGTGAATTAATTTATAAAGGAGTTTTGTTTGTTTCTTTGGGAGCTTGGGGCTTTTCTTTTTTCACTTTACGAACGTGAGAACTTCTTAAATGTAGTAGAGTAAAAAACAGTGCATTTTGTTATGGCTCAGAAGAAAATGTAGACCATGTTACTGTTTTTGGCATAAACTCATGGCGCTGCTTTGAATTTATTTTTATATCTGAAATGGTGAGAGACTTGCTTGCCATGATGACAGGTAAATACTAGAACTTGGATGTACAGAGCAGTGGTGCAGTCTCCAGGAGGTTTAAAGACATGACTGGATAAATCTCTGATCAACTAGGCCTGACCAAGAGCTAAGAAGAGGATGACCTCCTAAGATCCTTTCCAAACTTGAGCTACTCTGTGATTGTACAAGTCTTGGACTGTATCTGCAATCTCTACCATGATGTGCTTTGGTATCTGTGACAGCTGACAATTGTTAGTCTTATTTACTGCCTAAAGGCACTGTAAAAGGAATGTCCCTGTCCTTCTCATATCCAGCTGCTTCTGCTTCTGCTTCATGTGGGATCACAGGAGATAAGGCAGCAAGAACTTTTTTACATCATTATAAGGGACATGAAAGAGAGCATCACCTGCTAGAACTACAAGTTAAATTCTAGTTAAACCACTAAGAGCACAGCAAGTGTCCTCAGGCATTGACTGCTGAAACCCACTAGAGTCCTCCTCTTCCTCCTCTTTCCCTATGAAGGTACATGCCTCAATAACCCATACTCAGTGTAACCTTTTATTTGAACTTTGATTCCTCATACCTTAAAGGAACTTTGTTTATATGTTTGTTCCAGCTTACATTGTGTCAGCCTTCTGAGTGCTCTCCCAGCTGCCACTTAAAAAAACCCCACAAGATTGTGTCTGGGTGTTGTTTTTGGTTTACAGTGTAAAATCAAAGATCCCCCTATGTCATATATACAGACAATGTATTTCAAAGAGCAGCAGTTTTGTGAGGTAAGCATCTCCGTTTACTTAGTCATAGAATTTCCATTTTTGATGACTGAGAGGCTGTGACCTCAGGATGTTATGCACATATCTTCAGAAAAGCTGCCAATCAGATTAAAGATTTTGTAGTCTGACAATCAAAATAAAACCAAATAACATGACTTCTCAGTAAATTCAGCTCATTGGTACCAACTAGAGAAGATAATATTTTAATTAATCAAGAAACCAAAATGAACTAAGAATGCCTCAATCCAGAAAATCTCTTGAGGTCTGAGTAACACTCTCTGTAAAGCCTAGAATATGTTTTCTAAGCAAAAATGTTAGATTCATAATATTTTATAAGATTAATCTTATCCATAAATGGGACAGAAAAAAAATTCTGCTATGATTTTTCAACACAAATTTTACTGTGTTACAATAAGAAAAATTATTTATCATGTATAAAAAATACAATATTTATTGTATAAAATTAAATATAAACAGTAAATATAAACTGCATTTATTCCAGTTGTCATCAGTTCATATAGTTTGTATCTTATTTTCTCTTTTTAACTACATAGATTATTATAATACATTGTTTTACTTTCTGCTTGGAAGATTATGGAAGATACTGTCCTCAAAGAAGAAAGATAATATTAGCTGAATGAATCATAATTGCCTACAGCACTCTAAGCAGATGCAATCTGATGTCAAAATCTCTACAAAAATGTCTCCATATTTCAAAGTAAGTATTTAATATTTTGTTCCGCAAAACGATCCTCAGCCTTTGTACAAACTAGGTAGGCATTTATAATTCTGTTATTTTATGTTCAGAATATACAGTGCTTCTAAACAAGCCCATATTTTTCTACTAGATAGGGGAAAAAATTCTAAAAACAAAGGTCCACCATTTACACTGTAGATCAGCATGAGATATCACCTCTTGTTTGTTTCTCATCCTCCCTTCCCCCTAAGAAAGAGAGTTTCATTCTTCAAGTGGTATCAACCTGTTTTTTCACAGTTCCTGAGGTGTCTTAACCTTTTTATATTGCTAAGGACCTTCAATTTTCCCACTCTACAGCCTGAAAGCTCTGTACCTCTTCATGTGATCTGCTGTGACAGTGTTTTCCCCAATTTTTTCCCATGCTGCTATTATTCCCATGGCCTTGCTCCCACACGCTCAATGGTGTTGCAACTTCAGTTACTTTTGGGAAGCAGTTGCCATTACTGAAAGAAAGACCCTTCTTTACCATTGTTCTACCTTCTGCCCAACATGTTCCCAACATGCTAGTGGGAACAATAATATGCATCCAGAAAGGTCAGCAGCCAGACAGTACCTGCCCTGGTGTCATCAACAACTGAGGCATCACAAGCAGAAGTAAGCAGGAGGTTGAGCAATTCCTGATGGAAACTGTGCAGCTGCTAAAGGTAAAGTATTACAGGAAAAACCAGCCAACCGCATCAGAGAAAACGTACAGGGAGGGTGTTTGCACTTTCTTTAAGAACTAGGAAGAGTTTTTCCCTTCCTCTCTCTCTCTCCTCCTTCTCTCTTTGTTATTTTTTCTTTATGCCCCAAAGCAGCATCTGTCACCCATAGAAATGGCTGGTTGCCATCAGCTGCAAACTGCTATATTATTTTTTGTGTATTTGGACCTGTCCCAACATCCTTTTCACAACACTGTGTACCTCTGGAGCAGGTGCTCTAGCTAACTCCTCTGACAGCTTTGTTCTTGTTTTAAGAACACCAAAGCCAGCTTTTACTATGTCTGAATGTGATGTTCTTAATCTTCATTACAGCACCTTGTATGATGCTGTGTTTCGGATTTTGAGCAGCTCTGTGGGCTTTAGCTGCCTGCAGGGTTAGGCCACAACACTGATGCGGGTTTTAGGTGGCCACCATATTATTATCCTTTAAAGTAAGTCCTGACGTACAGATTTAAAACTTCAACTATCACAATAAGAAAAATTAGAAGAAACTGAGGCATGGATATTTCCAAATACTAAATATATGTACCTATGTAAGTATGTAAATAAAAATAAATAAATGTGCATATATATATACATATATATATAAAAAATAGAAGAATTCAGCCGAAACACATATAAAGAAAAACTGTGTTCTCCACATCCACCAGAGGTTTTACGCAAAAAAAAATACCTATATTACCACAGTATTAGAAAGGTTGACAGCAAACTCATATAATTATCTATAAAGTAATTATGCATAATATAGTCACAGTAAGTCACAGTATTTCAAATTTCATTGAAAAATTATTCATGAAAAATACCCTTCTTCCAATAAGTATCATCTCCAAAGAAAAAATTACAACATGTTTTATGTAAAACTAATGGCTGTAAATAAGAAAGTGCTATCTCTTCAAAAAATTTTCTGAGAAGATTAAATTGGAAAAGGAACAATAATTAACAGACTCTTGATAACCTTAAGAACTCTTCCTCAACAGAGGAATACTTCCTGCTTATCTTTAAGAAAAAGTATTTCCAGAAAAAATAGGAGTTTTTGTTATATAGGATAGCAAATTTCCAAAAAGCAATTGAGCTACTGTAGCAGCAAACTCACTGTATTTCCCACACCAAATGGTTCAAGAATTGCAAAGCATTTAGAACAAAAACACTAAAGCTTCAGTTTTTGTAATGTATTATATGTTTGAACATAGGCTGTAGTCACTTGCATATTTATGAACAATTACCTGAAAGATTGATTCAAGGTATAAAAACAAGGGGTATGTATATGAAAGCGTATTGTGAACAGATACTTCTGGCTTTGTTATGAGGATGAGAAACATTTTCTTTACAAGTATATGTATGTTATTATTATTTGCATAATTCCAAACATTTTTTGTCCTTGTTCCAAAACCTCCTGTTGCTGCTAAATATAAAGGTAAGCTCCCAGCTTTCTTTCTCCTTTACTTAGCTGTCTTCTGTAATCTGGCGTTCTGATTCAAATTAATAGAACTTGGTTGTTTTCTGTAAACCAAGGAAACATCTTTATGCACATCTCATAATGCGTGACATTAAATTCTCTGTTCTCATAATCACAAATTCAGAAAACTTAAATTTCAATATTTTTATTGTACTGCATTGTATTTGCTCCCATAAGAGATCATGAAACCTGTTGTTTATATGTGCATCTAAGTGAAAACTTATATGTGGTGTTGGAAGTTCTTAAAAACCTAGAAGCCTTACTAGTTCTAGAAAGTGTGTTCCCTAACCAGCAGACTGATGTCTCTGAACACATATTCTGTTAAAAAAGGTTCTGTCAAGGCATTCTAGGTTCCTTTCTGACGTGGCCCTCCGGAGCCCGGGCTAGCTCTAGGGTTGCCCACACACACTCCGGCTGTGCCAAGTGTGGGGAACTGCCACGGCAGGCGTCGCGCCCATGGCAGACCCTTAGAACCTCGGCTCTACAGAGGTACTTGCCATCTGGGGAGGAACAAAGAGTAGAGAGGAAGTACTCATATCCTGGCAATCCAACACAGTCCACCCACACCAAAGAGAGCAGGACACAAGAGCCCCGAGCACTGCTGTGCAGGGGATTTTATATAGGGGAGGTGCCATGGGCGGGTACGAAGTTTAACCAATAGGAGGAGCAAAGGGGAGGAACAAAAGGCGGGGTTACAATGAGTTAAACCAATAGAAAAACATAGAGGGAGGATACATATCAAATCGTCTAATGGGGTGGCAGGGTTTCAGTGATGGGCAGGGAAGGATCTGGAACAAGGGAGGGGATACATGGAGGGACAGCTGTAGCGGCAGATCCATTCAAGGGAGGAGCCATCGGCAGTAGGAACCGGGGGGAACACAGGGCTAAACCATTATACTATTAAAAGCAATGGAATTAGAAATAATTACAGGCCGCAACACCTTTCCTGAGCAGCATCAAATTCTTAACTTACTTTACAAGGTGACCTTCAGTTTCTGTCAGTTGCAGACAAGTTACTGGTAGAAGATACTGATGTATAATTTTTGTATATCAGTAAAATAGTGTCTAGAAATAACCAGATAACGTCAATGTCAAAGAACAGAAAGTAGCCTAAGATGATAGATCATGGGATATAATCATTAGCAACTAAGCTATGGAATCATCTGCCTGATATACTCCTTCAGGCTAAATGGCCAAACCTGAGCCTCTGACATATGAATCAAGCCAAGAGATTTTCAAGTTACAAAGACCATAAAGGAATTCACATTTCTTTTCAGATGCCTACACAAACATGTAATATCCAGGCAAAATCAGTATGATTGTGTTTCTTTAGAAAAATTTGAAAAACCAGCTGTAGATAGGACAATGTGCCAGCAATGTGTAGTGCCATCAGGTGAACAGTCAGCTGCTGTCTCCTGCCATTTGAAAAAAAACTTATTGAGAATGAGTCTTGAATTTCTCTTCACAAGAAAAAGTGTCTTTAATTGAAATTAACCTGGAAATTGCTTGTGATATTAGTAAAAACAGTGTTCTGACTGCTTTCTGGTTGTCCACTGCTTACCTCTATAAGAAGCAAGGTCTGAATAGCTCTAAGTAATGGCTATTGATAGAAATACAAAACTAATAAACAAAATAAACCCAGAGCCCCCTAAACAAACCAACAAAAAACCCAGAACAAAATACCACCCCCAGATGCACTCAGCTGAGCTTTAATGGGTAAAATGGCAAAGAATTACAAAATAATACAATCACAGCTATGCTACAAAAAGTAAAAAAGCTAAGAATTTATGCTACCAGGCTTGACCAATGGTTTATTCTTATGTAAGGTTCCTCTCATTTCACTTCAACAGTGAGCAGCTGCTAGCTTGATTAAAATTATAATAAAGATTTTGTGCTTTTCTCCACTGTCAAAGTGAGAATGGCAACTCTTTTTATTTTTCATGACAAGCTGTCTTTCTTCTCCTCAAAGGGCAAAAAATTAAATAATCAATAAGTTTCATCTTTATTTAGAAGTGAGCTTGTACATATCTACAGGTCAGCCATGTATTCACACCTGTGAAGCTGAAATTGCACAAAAGAGAAATGAAATCTAATGAAAATTATTTTTTGGAGGTTATCCCTTTATTTCTCATGGGCTAGTGTTTATCCAATTGCTTTATTTCTGTGGGGATTATCTTTGAATATTAACTAAATTTAGGGTTCCAGCCCCCTCTTAATCTGTATTTATTTTGGGGTAACTAGCTGTACCTTCCCTGGGTTAATCTTGTTCAACTTCAGGTGTACCTGAGAAGAACAACACAAAAAAATCTTATGCAGCTAAACTGTTCATGTCCTGCAGGAAAGCAGAGCTTTTTCTATTAATATTACCAATAAAAGAAAAATGACTGCCTATTGGACTTTGCATTGAAATGGAGTGGTTACACTTTGCATCAGTCTCTGTCATCTCTAGCTAGTGGTGTGTGTACTTCTACTCTTTTCATCACAAACCCAAATGAGTTCACCTAAACTGTGTTTTGTCAATATTCTGCTTGATTTTGTACTTGAAGGGAAGCAGTAGCCTGATACGATCACTTACAGTCAAGAGGAATTTCATTTGTTCCTCATCACCTCTCGGCCAGTAAACTGAGATTGATAGCTGATATTTTGGTTTGATTCATGAGTGTTATAATGCAGAAATCTATATGGCATTTAGGAAAGAAGTTTCAGTTTGACTTCTATGGGACATTCCAGACTTGATTAGAATATATAGTAGAGATACTGCCAGGAAAACCAGCAGTTTGGTTGGCTCTTAAACTAGGGTTCAGCGATGGCAAGATGAATCAGCTCTGTGAACACACTGATGGAAATTTAAGAACAGACACACCTAGTGAAGTTATTTCCAATGTTGGAGTACAAAGCCCTAGCCAGGCATGTGGTTGCATTCATATATACTGTCAAATTTTAATGGAGACTACTTTGCGAGTAAAAGGAAATATTCAGTGGTTATTTCCTACGAGTGTTTTCATGTGAAAAGAACAATATACCTTCTCTAAGTTTCTTTTATTTCTTCTTTCATCAGGAACTTCATGGTAGAGCAGGATACCAGATTTATCTGTCTTTTTATTGCTTCACACCATAAGGTTTCATGAAATAATTCTAAGGGAGTTTAGAATCTACAAATACCTTTATTTTAATCCAAATAAATGTTGTTGGGAGACAGTAGCCAGATTGGTGTTTTAATGTGTTCATGTTGTTGGAGGCGTTCTACTGTAGACAGAAATTGTTTTCTTTAGTTGCAAGACAGTCTTCCTTCAGAGCTAATAAATTCTATTAAGAGGTGAACTCATCATAATAGGTATATTTTTTCAGTTGTTCGCCTTCTGCAAATTCTCTTCAATACATTTTAATTACATGTTTGTGTTAAAATTTATATGATTTAACACAAAACTACTTTAGCATTGATTTGCATGCTGTGCAGGAAATTATTTTTCTGCAGACTGATTCTACCCTCTGTTATTTATTGAGAATTGACCTTGACAAGGAGGCTTGGATGGGCCTGATATCATCTTGAATGAGAATTGCTGCCAGGCAACCCATCATTCCTCTCCAGGGTAAGTGAGATGCTACAATATTATGAGTGCTCTACTGACTACTGTGAACAAGCTAGAACTAAATATATCCATTGGATAATGATAGATAACATTTAGAACCTTCAACAAAGGAAAAACAAAGCATGGAGAGATGAGATAGAAAGGGAAAAAAAATCTCTTGCCTTCCTGTGAATTTCATTTGGCCCATGAGAAAATCTAAGAATTCCTTTATGTCTCAGGCAATACAGGCATGCAGACTTACCAAACTATGAGTTAAAATAATAACAGATGTCATAGTTAAAAATGAAGAGATGTGTTTTTTCAATCCATAGTTCTAGCTTATTGGCATATTAACAAATTAATGCTGAAAAAAGTTAACAATGGTGTCAATTATGAAAAATTGCAAAGCAATATTTGCAATTTAAACAAAATTAACTGAACTTCTTGAGAGTAAAAACCCCACTTTAATTGTGAATATTATTTGCAAGTCATCTGATGTACACAAATAATAGATTATTTGACCAATCCTTCCTATATATATATTAATCAGTACAAATGAAAGTGCACAGGCCATCTATGTAATTAAATTTCTAATTTCAGTTAGAAAATAATTAGTCTGTATATATAATATAGCATGTTAGTGTACATTAGGTGCTACAGCTAAACAATATCTAGCTTGTAGATCTTGATTCAGTGTATTGCAGTATGCAAACTCATCTAGACACAAAATCAGCTTCAAAATCCCTCTGTTTTCTCTACTCTGAAAGAAGAAATGGAGAAAGAACTCCAGCAAAATAAAGTGGGGATGAATTTTATAGCTAGCACCTTTCTGAAAAAATTGCATACATCTATGCATAATACATACCACTTACAGCATCAGAGGATATTTTATCTCCTGAGAGCAGAGTAACTGTAATGAAGAGGTTCACTCACTAAATTTAAGAACACCCTTGAGCAGATTATTCTTAAAAAGCAAACAGTTCTCTGCGCTGAGAAAGGCAGTAGAGTTTCATAGAGATCTTTAGGAACATTACACAGCAGAATGAAAGTCTAAACAGCAGTCATGTTTTCTGGGAGGACACCAAACTGAGAGAAAGGGGAGACATCAGTGGTTTTTTTCCTGATTAAAAGATGGCCATTTAACCTCTTGCATGGAGCAAATCTCTTTGAAATCAGAAATCCAAGCTCTAAAGCAGTACTTCAGTGAGAGAAGATGCTATTTCAATCCAATCGACAACCTCTCCTCCCTGAGAAAACTGTGTAGCAATTTGTTGATTATAGAAGAACCTGATCTCCTAGGGAGTCTGGATCCACCCTAGAAAAGGGAGAAAAGCTGGAAATCACAGTTTGCATGGATATGCTGACAAAGAGCAAGAGAAAGAATCTGAAAGCAAATTCAGATAATTCAGAAGAAAGATGACAGTCAGCACAGTTATGTCAGTGGAAAGGCCCTAAGAAGTTGAAGAATCTTAGTGTCTGTCTCAGAAAGTGCAAGGAGTAAGAACTTGGATTAATCAGAAACCAGGCTGGATTCATCCAACCACAGTGAAATAAAGAGCATCTATTAAGAACGAATGGATTTTAACTCAACGATAGAACGAGGTTTCTAATGCTTGAAATAAATAGCAATAGTTAAGTTATGGAAGAAGACATGCACACTCAAGCAGAGGAATTAGGAATGGTTGGGTGCTCTTCATACAGGATACTGTTGTGGTTTAAGAATGGTAGTCCACAATTAAGTGAAGCACTCCAAACCTCTTGCCACTCAATCACTTCCCCTCACCCTTCTTGCAGCAGGCTGGAGAAGAGAATTGGAGGAACAAAACATAAAGATCATGGGTTGACATAAGAACAATTTACTGGAAACAATGAAATTAGAAATGAACAGTAACAGCTGCTGTAGCAGTCGCAGACCCTGCTAGACTCCTGGAGATAAGAAATGCCTGCTTATGACCCCTCTTCCTGACCCTCTTATCTCTTGGTAAGACTATTGGCTACATTCCCTCGGCCCTAAACCATTGGCTATATTCCCTGGACCGTTACACTATTGGCCCGTTTCCCAAACCCTACTGACCCTAAAAAAACCCCTGCTTCTGCCCAGTTTGGCAGAAGAAGCCATCACCAGACCCCTTCACCGAAGCTGCCAATAAAGACACCTCTGTGGAACCCCACATGGCTCTTCTCATCTCTTCTTCCCTGCGTCAGCCGAGGCGAGACCTAGCAAGCTAAAGCTGAAACCACTAAGGGCTGAAATCACAAACAGAGCTGACCGCCTGAGTCTCAGGCCGTGCTTGCTAGGACCGCCTGGCTGGGAGCCTGCCAGAGATCTCCAGGACAGGCTGTTCCTCTCAGGACTTTGCTATCTGGGAACACTGCGGCTGCTGGGGGTATCACAGACCCCTGGTCCCCAGCCTGCATTAAGCTACAATGTTAATAACAGTGTGTACAAGAGGTGGATGATTCACCTGCGAGTGCTCACCACACGGAAATCATGAATACCCGACTGCTCCACCACGCTACCCAGCTGGAGGGACCCTTTTCCCCCGACTCCTGTGCAAGATGTGATGTGGTATAGAATAACTTCAGCGTTATGCTGCTTCTGGTTACTGCAAAGGTTAACCCTGTCCTAGCCAGAACCAGGACAGATGCAAATGCAAGAACAAAAGCAGCAGTATTTATGCTTCTTTATCGAAGTTAGAAGCTTAAGAAATTGTGTGGATGATCTTAGTCAAGCACTAAATGAAGACATATAATAGGATGCTGAATATTTATCTAATCCGTGGGAAACTATAACTGGGTTAAAAAATATACAGGACTAATACTGAAATACATATGAAACATTGCTTGCCTCAGAAGGTAACAGAATCCAAATATATTGAAATTTCCATCTCAGATAAGAAGAGTATATTTTTTTTATTTGTTTTTTCTGATACCATATAATTGTGACTCTGGCTGTGGTCTGCTTATTGAGATTGGAGGCAGGAAATACAGCAGGCATGGTAATCTTGACTCCATTTAAACTAGAAAAATGTCATGTAAGGCTCGAATGCAGAGACAGCAATTTTATACACTGTAAGTGATTAACAACTGGCTGGGAGCTTCACAAGGAAATTGGGGATGAAAACATGCTACTCCAGGGGTGCAACTGGTTTCCAGGTTGAGTCACAAAATTCAGTTCACCCTATAATCCTTGGACAAGTCCTGTTCTGCTGCTGACCATGTAGCATGTTTGAGAGCAGAGGTTGCTCTCAAACCTACTGGGCTGCACGCACCTCTAACCAGTCATTCTATTCCTTAGTGTATTTCTATTGCCTTGCTCTATTTACAGACATTACTTGTCAACTAGTCAAGGTATTTCTCTTGTCAAACTGTGAGTATATTTTATAGTAGTGTATCTTGTACACTTAGTTTAGGTAACTGAATCTGCTTTTGGAAACTCACATTTTTGGAAATAAAATTGTAGTTTACAATCATGAGAACATCTCTGGTCACCAGAATCCATACTAACAAACATTATATAATTATTGGATACTAGTTCAAAATCAGGAACATAACTTCCACCTTAGTTTAACTAGCTATATAGTCACTTAGCACTACTTCATACAGTGTATCAGAACTGAGGCCTAAGCTAGAGACAAATATATCTTTAATCATTTAATATTCTCCATGGGTAAGAAAATTAATTCAAATATATTTGAAAAATGCCACTACATTTATATCAGTTTAAAATTCTATTCCACAAAAGTCTGATTGTCTCTTGATTCTGTATAAAAAACTGTACCTCAGCAACAGAAAAAAATGAACTGAAAAATTATAGATGTTTTGGCAGACTGGAGTGCAATGATTAACCACTGAGAATATATGCTTAGTGTAGACATAATTACTTGAAAGAGTAATTATAGTCTCCTGTAAAAGTTTTACAATTTCTTTTAACACAATATTTACTCCTTTCCCTATCCCAGTATGCATATACCAAAACATCTAAGCATTTTTCCTTTGTTTCAGAAAATGAGCATACCATGCCCTAACTGTTAAGGTTATGATGGTCAAGTACCTGAAGTTTACAGAAATCTCTTAAAAGTATGCTTTCATAAGATATATTTTCACTCTTTTCATTTTTTTATGTGAATTTTATATGTGCCTTCTACAAGAATTAGCTTCTACATTCTGCAGTTTCAAAGATTGTGAAAAGCACGTTTTGATTACTTGAGTTCTTATAACTCTATGTGAACAACATGGCTTAGACCATTTTCTTGTCAAGACCACTTAGTACCTTGTTCTTTTTCTACATCTGAAGAAAAGCATGGTTGAAAATTACTTAGATTTTTTGCTAAGTTGCACTAATCCAACACAGTGCTGAACCTCACAAGGTTTCAGAGAGATTTGCTTCCTGCTAATAAAAATATTTTTCCCAAAATGGGCTGGATAAGTTGTTTCTAAATAAACATATTAAGAGAAAAAAATCATGAGAAGACTGAGTATCTCATTTAGGTTAAAATTAATTCATTTCTACTCAGGGTCATGTATCATCCAGCTACATATCCCTTCCCTGTTGGAGAGGAAGACAGATTCTACAGACCAAAGCATTTGATTTAGCACGTAATTCACTTTGTAGTAAATATTCTCATATAAGTATGCTTCAATGTGAAGTTAATACCCGCTATGAAAAATTTTAAATTACTTTGATAAGCAGATGGTTTAATATTTTAAAAAGTTGCAACATTTTGTTTTCTAGACTTAGCGCCAAAGCCAATACATGTTGGAGTCTATCCTAGGAATGTTTTTCTGTAAAAGGCAGCTGCTTTTCTTTTTTATGTGCTACAAATAAACTAGAGCAAACTCTGCAGCTGTGGGGTTTTTGTTTTTATTTAGACCAGGTATTACTGTCATGGCTGTTAAACCTGATGCATCCTCTTAATTTGAATTTCAAGCATCACTCAGCAAGGATGTAAAAAGAATGATTTTATTTTTTTGCATTCTACTGTAAATATTTCGAAGCAGCCCTATTCCTGATAAAAATTGATGTCTCAATTGGAAAATCGACTCTTCATTTCCTAAGTGAGGTTCCATATGCCAAAGAAAAATTAAAATGCTAGTTGTGAGGGTGATGTATACATGTTTTATAGAGTTTGTGGGTATTTGAAAATTTGGATTATTTTTGGCAGATTCCAATGCTATTTAACAATGGTCTCAAACTGAATTCTGCTACTAAGAAAGGGGAATTTGCACTTTTACCATAGCTAGACTAAATAGACATATTTTTTAAGTGTGTTTGTGCACACTTCATTCATCATTGAATGTTTAAATATCTTTTTATGTTCAGCTCTTAGTCTTAATTTTCTATAATAGTATAATTCATCAAATACATACAGAAACATAATTCTCCCATGAGGATTCAATGACAGAAGAGACAAATACCATAGTGTGAATAGCATTGTTTTACACTGGTTTGTGATTTGAAGTCACAGTGCCATTTAACAAGTGGAGAAGTGATTAGCAGAGCATAAATTAGGCACTTGTAAAATGAGTGTTACAGTGAGGAGAAAGTGCTTTCTATTCATTGTAATGCTGTCTACTAGTAGCATCAATATTAAAAACATATTTTAGTAAACATTTGTCTGAGTAGGATGTTAATAAGGTAAGTCATCCATGGGACTTTAAAAATTCTTCATTAAAATGAATAGCTCTCACACTTTCACTCTATTCATTTCACATCCAACATCCCCATCTAATTTGTAGAAGTCACAATGTCAAGTATGCCACTCGAGAACTGAGCTTAATGACTAGCATTCTTTAGATGCATAAAATGAGAAGAAAAATGTGAACAATCACACTGACAAGTGCCATTTTCAGAACATTTAAGAAAAAGTCTATAGCACAAAAGAGGCCCAGCATGAAGTTTGACAATTGTTTTGGTCGCAATTTTCTCACTTAGGAAGTATAAGCACACAATCTCAGTCACACACACACACACGTGCACCCTCCAGCTTTCAAGAGAGCATTGAGCAGCTATAGAGGTCAGTTATTTTTCATCATTATATTTTTAATTACTGTTTTATGAAGTTTTTTTAAAAGTCTAGCTGCAAGTTTCTTTAAACTACTAGTCCTTGAAGCTTCAGGATATTGAAGACACAGACAGAGTAACAGCATTAAAAAACAATCAAAAACTACTACAGATCTAAATATCTTAATAGGAGTGATAATGTTTAGAAATAATTCATGTTTGGTTCATAAAAAAAATCTTACTTTTATATAATGTTCAAGGGTATCCAGATCAAAACTATATGATGAGCTGGGATGCACTTAACAGATATTCATCTGATCTGTTTTGAAAAACACTCCAGAGAAAACTCATTGTGATATTTTCCTTTCCCAATGCTTTGTCTTAGTGTGTGTGCATATATAGGAATATGCAGAAGTTGGAGCACACTACTACCATTTTGTATTCTTCTCCAAGAATATTTTGTGGTCTTTCGAATTGTTTTTCCCTGAATGTTTTTATTGTTCTTACTCCATTTGTTAAATGAATTTTACAAGCTGCTTTCATCTACTTTTAAAAAGAACTAAAGGATTTTAGCCATACATGGCATCAGGTGAACACTTAAGAAATGAGAAGGCAAATATTAAATCTCTGGTGTACCCTACTGATCTTGCAATCCACATACCACTGCAATATAATATTTTATCATTTACAATCCTCCAACTTCTAATACCTACTCTCTTTTCAAGTAATTCACCTACTTATTTTTTCCTAAAGTTACAGAAGTAGTAGCGTAAAGCAAATTTTGGAGTTCATTAAGTCCATTCTCCAACTCAAACAAGCAATACACCAACAGTGTACCAAGTCAGACATGTCTTTATTTAACTGAGACTTAAAAATCACCCTGGACAGAAAATCTGCAGGCTCTCTGGATAGCCTCTCTTGGTACTGAATTACTCTTTTGGTGAAAAGAGATTTCCTGCTGGCTAAACTGAAGATCTCTTTAAACTTTCATTATTCCTCATAATATTTTCTTCTGCCAGTACTTCCTCCTTAGACTCTAATTTCTTTCATTTTTAACAAGATCATCTTCCCATCTCAGAGCTATCTCTGTTGTGCCTCAGTGTTTTCATTTATGTCTGTGGATGCAAAAGTTTTCCCATTCCTCTTCTGGCATATTTCAGTGATTCTTTAATGATCTATCCCGAAAGACAAAAACACAAATTCCTTTCCCAATTCTGAAAATAAAAATGCTATAAATCTTCTTCAGCAATGCTGATCTATGAGGACTTCTTTAAACATACCCAAAGAAAATACTTGTTTAACAGTTAAGTGACTTGCACTGTTCTAGAAATCTCTATTACCACAGACTATTACAGTCAAGGGCATTCCCTGTTAAAGTACAACAAGGCATGAGTATTTCCCAAGAATTTGTGCCCTTCTAAATGCCAGTTCTTCATACCTACATGGTATGTTTCTGCAAGTGTTTTTCTCCAGGTTAGATGTTTATGAATAGGTGCTTTAAACATCAAGTGACCTTACTATATTTATTTCAAGCAGAGACCAAGAAAAAATGTTTCAGTGATGCTAGATTTCCTCTGTTTCATGACTCAGGAATGTTATCTATTACATAGGGTCCCAAACTTTCTTGGTCCTGCTGTCTGTAATACTTATAGTTTTAGGCTTCATTTTATATTGTATGACCCAGGATTGATCTCCATGTTAAAACTGTCATTTCACTACACAAATGAACAGACTTTTAATTTTTTTAGCTGAGAATGGTCATTCCTCTTTTCAGAGTTTTAACTATAAAGAGAATCATATTTGAACCTTTGATTATTGAGGAAGTTTAGCTCTAGGGCTGATAGTACTTCCTTTCAATGAAAATATTCCTGGATTAAACTCAGAAGGACAGCTATTTCCATTTCCCAGATTTTCTGTTCCTTTCCTTTCATTGCAAAGTTTCCTGATTCAGAAAAACCCCCATACCTGATAGTCCACATATCAGCTATCCACAGGGCAATCTTAACCACAATATTAGTGAAACACTGTTCAGAAAGAATATGCAATTAAAAAAAAAAAAAAACAAACATGAGCTGGTGATATCTAGAAGGTGGGTAAGCCACTGGTGCAAATTTGCAGATGACACTAAGCTGAGTGGTGTGGTTGATGCACCTGAAGGATCGGACAATACCCAGAGGGAGTCAGACAAGCTCTAGAAGTGGCCCATGGGAATCTCATGTGGTCTAACAAGACCGAGCTGCACCTGGGTTGGGGAAAACTCTGGTATCAGCACAGGCTGGGGGATGAACAGATCCAGAACAGCCCTGTTGAGAAGGACTTGGAGGTGTTGGGCGAGGAGATACTGGACATGACCCAGCCATCAGCACTCACAGCCCAGAAACCAACCGTGTCCTGGGCTGCATCCAAAGCAGCGTGGGCAGCAGGGCAGGGAGGGGATTCTGCCCCTCTGCTCTGCTCTGGTGGGACCCCACNCTGCTCTGCTCTGGTGAGACCCCACCTGGAACACTGCATCCAGCTCTGGGGTCCCAGCACAGGAAGGACATGACCTCTTGGAGCAAGTGCAGAGAGGACCAACAAGTTGATCAGAGAGATGGAGCACCTCCATGAGAAAAATCAGAGAACTGAGATTGTTCAGTCTGGAAAAGAAAAGGCTGTGACCTTCAGGGGTGATGTAATTGTGGCCTTCCAGTGCCTGAAGGGAAACTGCAAGAAATATGGAGGAGGACTTTTTGCAAGGGCAAGTAGTGATGGGACAAGGAGGAAACATGTAAAGATTTTCTTCCTAATATCCAATCTAAACCTATTTTCTTTACATTTTTTTACTGAGAGGGTGGTGAGGCTGCCCCATTCCTGGAAGTGTTCAGGGCCAGGCTGGATGAAACTCGAAGCAAACCAGTCCAGTGAAAGGTGTTTCTGCCCAAGGAAGGTTTTTCAAACTATATGATCTTTAAAGGTCCCTTCCAACCCAATCTATTCTATGATTGTGATGAGGTAATGGTATTTTACATTAGGCTTGGTATCCTGTAACTGATACTAAACCTATAAAGCAAGTTATGTGTGACCATATGAACTTTTAATAAATTCATACTTTAAAATAAAGCTCAATTTCACAAACACTGCCATATGAAAATATAATGTGGTTGAACTTCATGATTAAAAACTCTAACCATAAAACTGCTGAAATGAAAGTATGAGAGAACTTTATTTAAAAACATTTTTATTCATAAAATGTGAATACTAAACATCATCATAACACCTGAATCTGGAATGTGAACAACTGAGACAAATGTGGGGTCAATACTTTTCCAAGTATAATGTATTCACAGTATGAATATAAATAATCCATAGAGATAGAGAAGACTTAGAGACAGAACCTAAAAAAATATTTGAGGTCATACACTTCTACAGTTAAATAGGGATTTTAAGTTTTCTGGAAATTTTCTCATGCGAATAGGCAAGATATGTTCCCTTAATTTGATTAGTGATTTAGTCTGCAGGCTCTGAAAATCTATAGCACTACTTCATTAAGAAACAGACCCTGTTCCTTTATTTGGAGACTGCCTCTATCATTGAAGATTTTAGCTTTCTCCTCTTCTAGCAGTTATCCTGAAAGCTGAAATTCTTTCAAACACTAAATTATAAAAAATAAATATTTTCTTAATCTTAACATAAAAAGTTTAAAATTTTGGTTGACAAGAAATTGCTGCCAATGAAAATATAAAAATAATTGGCTAGGAGCAAAATATAATGGGTTTTTCTGGAATCAATCTGAATTCTCACTTGCAACAATAAATGTGGTTTATTTTGCAAAATATACTTTCTTAAAATTAAAATACCATGAAAGCAGTAGGGTCCAAAGGAATATAAAGTTTTTATGTCATCATCAACACTGAGGGAAATAAAAGTCCTAGTCATTTTATATTGTCCACCTAGTGCCACAGAGATATCCGTTCTGTTCTTTTTGGTGGGGAACATTGAATGTGCATTCTTTTCTCTTTGAACAAAAAGTTGTAAAAATACCTCAATACCAAAGTTGTAAAAATACTTCAATACTTCAATACTTCAACAGAGTTATTACAGTATTAAAAATAAAATTATTGAAATTGTAATTTAGAAAGTAAGACAGAAAATCATGGGTAAGGAAGAAGAAAACACATTCTCAGGAGTACAACCATGTGATCTTGCTGTCATGAGGCCAGTGTAATGTGTGCTTTAAATTGGATATCTAGGTATGTCAAGTTTGTGCAGTTAGAAAAAGGATTTTGTGGGTGTTGAAGTCTTGCTTTGGTTAGAGGCTTTAATAACTTTTCCTTGTATATTTAAATATTCAGGTGAATTGGTCTTTGACTGCTTGTGGCTGACTGGGCAGAACACAGAAATATGACACATTAGGCATCTAGAATATTAAAAATGAGGAATTCTCCTGTCATCACCTCATCCAATGAGAATATTTACTTGGTTTTCACCTTGTGTCAAAGCAGAAGAATCCCCAAGACAAATGACTCAGTTCATCTAGCTGCTAGACTGACTTGACAGAATCCTTTCGAAAGTGCTTCAATTCAGTACCTTTGGGATGACAGCAGGACAGAAATCATAGTTTCTGAGGCAGATGAGGGAAGACAGAGATCAGACAAATGATTCTGCTTTATTGTTCATAGTCCATGGTTATTCTAAACAAATGTAGCTCATTTTATTCTATTATCTAAGTGCAGCTGTGGGAATATAGGGTTTTCTGTCTACAGAGCTGTCCAGATGTTTTCTTAGGATACTTTTTGGTTCATTTTAGAAAGTGTGTTTCCTTGCAAAGCAAGGGTAGGGACAAAAAGGCAGCTCATATTCTCGTTAATTTTTTTAAAACTTCCTTTATCAAAAAAGAATCTCATCTAGTCTAAAAAGTGTTGAGCTAGCAAATTAAATTCTCTTTCAAGCAAAACCACTCTGTAAAGATATAAGATACTATAAAATTTTTAATATAAACTTAGCCAAGGAGAGTTTGCACGTAGAATACCCTGCCTTGTACAGAGAAGATGAAGAAGCAAGTTTTAAACCTTGAGAATTGTAATCACAACTTTACCTCAGGACTTGACCCTGTTGCTAAGGAACACTAAAGAATTTCTAAGATCTTACAAATCCTCAACATTGTCGGGGTGGGCAAAGCAGTCAAGAAAGAATATGGCTGATGTGTAGATCCAACCACATATTAGCCACATTTGTTGCCAAAAATATTTATGGTATAGATATGGATACCTTCAAAGCACACCAAGACCATCTTTGTCACATGAAGATCAACAATAAACAAAATCTGTAACTAAATAAACTATAAAAGGATTTTTAATGTGGAGTAAATGGAGCAACAACAGGAGAATGAAGTTTAAAAGATCTTCTCTAACTTGGGACAGAAATTTAGTAAGGAAAGTCAGACATATCAGCTGGATACCATAGGCTACCCAGAGCAATACCTCTTCATTTGAAATAGGTAAATAAGCACTTCAAAATCTTTCAAGATGATGGATTTCCAAGTTAACTGAATTAAGTGTCAGCTGTAGTATTGGTGGGGTAAGGCAAATGCTACAGAGATGTAAATTATGTAGGCAGCTTATGTTCCTTTGAGGTAAATATCTAAATATCCCTTAAGACCAAGCTTACTACCTGAAGGAGTTTGGGCAAATTGAAATTTTCACAAACCAAAAGTTTGCAGAGATCACCATACAATCATCCCTTTAAGATTTTGCTTTAATCTTATGGGATGGTTTCTTCTTCAAGGGAAAATCGAGACCTAGATGAGAAGAAAAGTAATTTTGAGATATTACTGTCTCCTTGACCGCATAGGGGACAATGACACCAATATGCAAAAGAGGTCTAGGATGCTTTGAGATTAGGATATATAAGAGAAATGGCAGACTTGACTTACCTTATTTAAACCAGGGAAAGATCACAGAAGTTCTCACGAGAGGCAGGGTAATTTTTTATTTGGTCCTCACCAGCACAAAGGATGTGATTCTAAATGCTGATTCTTGAGGCCAATTCAGTTACAGTTACTGATTTATGTAATTCAGTATTTCTAGAATCATATTCTTGTTTGGAAGACACAAAAATCATTTAAGACCAACTCCTGACCCTGCACAGGGCATCCCTAAGAGTACCACTGTGTGCCTGACAGCACTGTTTAAGTGCTCTTGAACTCTGGCAGTTTTGTGACCACTTCCCTGGGCAGCCTTTTCTGGTGCCCAACCATTGTCTGGGTGAAGAAGCTTTTCATAATATCTAACCTAAGCCTCTCCTGACACAGACTCAGGGCCAGTTGTGCCACTGATCACCAGAGAGAAGACATCACTGCCTGCCCTTCTACTTTCCCATGTAAATAAGTTGTGGACCACCATGAAATCTCTTCTCAATGTCCTCTTTTCCTGGCTGGACAAGCCAAGTGACCTCAGCTTCAAATGGCTTTTTCTAGGCCCTTCAGCTTTTCTGTAACCCTTTCCTGTAGCAACAAAAGCAGACATTCCCTAGAACTGTAGTCAATTTTAAAAGGTGACCAACATAGAAATGAACAAATTTCTTAAAAAAGTTAAAAGAAGAAGGAGGTGGAAGTCTTCTAAGGCAGCATGGAAGTTGCTTGTGGACCACGTTGGAAACAAAAAGTATATGTGAACAAACTTCAGGAAAGATTTTAGAGAGCACAACTAAACATCACGGTTAGAGACTATGGCAAATACTATGGTAAAAAGAATCACTGGAAGTGGTATTGTATCCTTCAAAACAATAAAGGAATAATGTTCAAATAAATGGCATAGGGGCAATTCAAAAATCCAGGAAGATAAGAGTCCTAAGGCAAAAAACATGACAAGATGTTCTTTTGCTAAAGAACTAGTAAAATATATGGTAGTCAACAGCTAAGCTGTCTTCAAAATTGGAAGGAGGAAAAAAAATCTCCAGGGATAAAGTGATTCAGACAGAAGATAACACAGTCATCATTGGAAGTAGTTTATTTACCAGTTTATTTCTATATCCTGAACAAAAAGGCATACACCAGGTTTTTTCCAAAATCTTGACTCTTGAATCAGAGTTTGAACTTTCATTGATTAATAAGTAAATGCTGACAGCCACACTCATTCCTTCATACTCACGTTTACATTGTCCATACAATAAGGAAGCAAAGTTCTTGAAAATATGTTCTTAAATGACTTCCATGACCCTGCTACTCTTATCACTGCTAACTCTGTTCCATAAAGCTCTTTTTTTTAAGTATTAGGTGAATTTTTCCTGTGTTAGTCTCTTCTCTTTTCTGTTATACACCTCCTTCATAAGGTAAGCTTAGATGTCAGCGTGGTTACCCCAGCCCTGATTCCCTCTGCCTTTGTGTGTCTTTATGAGCACCTTGCCCTCTCTACTGCCTAACTATCTGCCTCACTGCTGGTTTACACAGCTGTCACTTGGCCTCCAGTCACTAATGACATTTTTGCCAGACTGCTTTTCAGTTACCCATATCAACTTAGAGCCCCTTCTTAGACTCACTCTGGTCTCTGAGAGATGAACTGTGGTTATTGTTTGGCAAGTTTTTCTGCATAATATATAAGCCATTATCTTTTCTTTTCAAATACACAAGTAGAGCTTGTTCAGAACCTTGTTTGGCGTACCATTTCCTTGACAATTTCAATATTTGTCAATTGACAATCTGTCAATTTCAATTTGACAGTTTCTCAACATTAGTACATTGAAACAAATACTGTTTTCCCATTCAGCTTCTGACTTTTCATCTTTCTGTCTTCTTCCCTTGCCTCGCTGCTTCCTATGGCACTCAAATAAACTGATGATTTTTACTTCAGCTATCCTATGTGTGTCATCTATTTTTGTACAAAAAACCTGACTGTGAACTGTAATTATTCCAGAAAGCAAATTTTCAACTTCTAATTAGGTTAGATTTTGGATTTTGGTGGGGGTTATTTGGTTGTTTTTTGTTCTCTTAGTTAGTTAGTTTGTTTGTTTATTTTGGGTTTTGTTTTGTTGGGTTTTGTTTTGTTTTGTTTTTGGTTTTAACTTTTAAATCTTCATGCCTTTGCTTTTATATTCTTGCATCTTTGAAAAATTGTATTTGGTTTAAGTTGCAGGCTTCTGATAGTGAGAGTGGGAGGGGAGCAGGGGTGATCCCTCTGTGGAAGCAGACACTGTTGGTTCCAGCCAGATCCAACATTCTCACTGCAGGTATGGATGAGTAAGGGAAGGGAAAATGCTCCCAGGCAGTCAGGCCTGAGGGGAACTATGTGAGAAACAGCTCTGCAGTCCCAAGTGGGGAGAGAGAGGGGAGGAAATTTCCTGGCAGGGATGTCTCTGCAGCCCCAGGATGAAGAAATCCTGTGAAGGTGTTCTAGATATACACTCTGCAGGCCATGAAGTACCCATATCACAGCAGATGAAAATGGCTTGAAGGAAGATGCAGCCTATGGGAAAGACCCCACACCGGAGCAGGGAAAAGTGTGAGGAGAAATAAAAGGGAGAGAGTAGCTGTTAGGGACTGATTGCAGTCCTATTTTCTATCTCCCTGTGCTGCTGGAGGAGAGGAAATAGAGGAGTTAGGAATGATGGAGAAAATCTGAGTCTGTGAAGAAAGGGAACTTGGTTGAAGGAAGGTGGTTTAAAATTTTTGTCTTTGTTTCTTGTGGTCCAATTCTACTCTTTACTGGTTAAATTATGGGATTTTTCCTCAAGTTGTCTCTGTTCTACTGATGGTACTTAAGATAGCTGTCCTCAAGCGGTTAGTGATCTCCCTGTCTTACCTCAAGCCAGGAACTTTTGCATCTTAATTCTTCCCCTGTCCTGTTGAGGAGAGGCAGTGGCAGAACAACTGGGTGGGGTCTGGCAGCTGGAAAAGGTCAATCCATCACTGAAGTTCCATGTAAATATTTACAAACTTCTCCACCATCTGTTTTAAAAATTATTTTTTCATACACCACTTTGCTGTGGATTTTTATGAAAACCATGATAACCATTGGTTTGATGGTGTGTGAAGAGATTGGTTATATTGATTAATAAATTCTATGTATTACTGTGTACCTTTGCCTCTTTTGCCTGTAGAGTACGCAGCGTAAAAATTCATGGGGGCAGGGAAGATTTTGCTGTGTATGGTTATACAGTATGCATCAGTATACAGTATTGCTTCATGCAGAGGGTTCCTTAAGGTTACTTATGTAAGTAAATTCAACCCCATTTTCTTCCCCTTATGCTTTTATTTCCATAAAATGTTAAATATAACAGGATGGATATAGATGACCATCCTGGAAGATGGAGTAGATGACCACTGGAGGTCCTTTACAACACAAATTATTGTGTGGTTCTAAGAAGTAAAAATCTCTCAAATCCTTACAGACAAGGAATTTATGCTGTGATAAGCAAAGTAGTCAAAAAAGTAAAGACTTTGTAGAATAGATCAGAAATCTGACTGTAACTCCAAATAAAATACCTAGTAGTTGAGCATTCACATGTAAGAAATCATTCTTATATCTCATGTTAAGGACAGATTGGCTCTTCTCCAAGAAAAACAGCAAAACCACATTAATTAATCACACACAGGTCTACAGTGATGCACAAAGAATAATTACTATATATTCTCTGTCTATCCTTCATAAATTTTTCAACTATTTTGTAAATACATGCATGCACAAAAACACAAACCTGCACATATATGTACATGTAGATTTTTGGGGAATAAATTGATTTCATAATTTCCTTTAACACTTGACGCAGTGTACATTTTACTCTTGGGAAATTTTATCTAAAATATCTTTCTTTCATATTACTTCAAATATAAATTTCCAATAGTTTTGTTGTTTCCATTATTTTTATTTTTTCTGGAATTATCCTTGCAAATGAGCTTACTAAGAAAAATGTTCCTAATTCTGCAGATTTTAAAAAGAAGGAAGAAAAAGTAATTCTTCATGTAAATACAACATTTTCACAGTTAGAATCTAAGTTGCTTTCACCCAATCAGGTAAGCAGGAAAAAATCCATATGCTTTATATTGTTACAGTGATGCCATTTAGGTTTTGTCTTTTATATGTTCTCCATATTCTTCATACATATATTTGTAGCTCTGTCATCTATTGTATTAGTGCCTAGTTTTCCCAGCATTTTTCCATGGCCTTTCCCTAGGCAGAAAGACAAAACAAACTCCAGAGCTCCAAGCCCCGGGGAGTACAAGGCCCCCGTGCTATCTTGGTTCTTCCTGGGAACCACGGCTGAGAACAACTCTTCGAGGTACATTTCATGGACAAAGCACAGACACTGCTGAGAGGGTGCTCCAGAGAAGGGGCTTGACCTGGGGAGGAATTGCATCACCACTTATCCTCCTAATTGGTGCCTTTTATCAATTATGCTAATTTCCCAAAACCTGTAAAAATGTACTCACCCCAAGTGGGGACTGGGCTTTTGTGGACATCTTTCCATAAATGCTTCTGGAGGCCTTCAAATAAAGATCCCCTTTTATATTACTTCCTCACTAAAATTATCTCAAGTTTCATTTCCACTTTGGGAAAAAGGCAACAACAGTAAAAATCAAATAATTCTGACTACAAACCTTGTTAATTACTTTGGAATGTTGTTTAGACGTGCAAATGGCAATACAGTGTGTTCTTGAAACTATCTGAGGTAACAACTAAATCTGAGAGGAGATGTGGAAAGATCAGGGAACATAATTAAAGGGGAAGGTCCACCTAGGAATCATAAAGTGAGAAGACCTGCTGAGGAGTCTCCTTTATGCTGTTGGTGTGTGGTCCTGAACAAGTCAGCCAAACCACTCTCCACTCCAATGAACTGCTCAATGGAGAGTCCCCATAATAGGATGCTGACAGACTAGCTGAGCACAAGGGTCTCAGGTTTCGTGGGATACTGACAGACAATCCAAATACTAAGAGTCAAGGAAATCTCCCCTCTTCATGTGACAAGAGAAGAAAGAGTGCATTTAGTCTTGTTTTTTTTAGATTTTGAACCATAGATGGGACAAGCTGCAGTCTGCAGCAAACACAAAACACTTGTTCTTTGATTATTAGACATTGTATATAGTTGAAACCAAACTGGCAACTGCTGAAAAATGAGAATAGCAGCAAGTTTCACTGATGTTGAAGTGTACAAGCATCACTGGTGACAAATTGGAGGTAAACACCAAACTAGTCAAACAGCTTGTAAGCTTGCTAAGTCTAACGTACAACTTACACCATTTCTCATAGTAGCCCTACTAATAGTGAGTAATTTAACCTGAGAAATTCAGTTCTGTCCTGTTACTGTGATGCATACTTACAATGCATCTTTTGTCTTTTTTTTTTAAATTCTTAACTCATAAATACTACTCAACTTGGCCATTATCTATCCAAACTGGAATATTGGTACAGAAAGGCACGTAGGATTAGATGCCTAGAGTCATAATCCATACTGTTCAGAGTATCATCAAAAAGACATTCAGAGGAAGGGTCTGTAGAATATCAAATGCCTCTGTATGTCTTTATGTTTGAAAGTAAAGTGGCCTTTATATATCTTAGAGAAAGTGAAAGCCACATAATTGCTAGGGGACATATAAGCAGAGCATCCAAGGCTCTCAGTTGTTTTTCACTGCATTGCCTTAAAAATATGTCATTCAGAAACAACTATTTTTCATAATTATCTTAAGTAGAAATTTTCTTGATTTTTCTAGTTAGTGTGGGTGATATTATCTTAAAATACCAGGTCAGGTTTTCCAATAATTAAAACCTATAGATTATGACAGGCACAGGCATTTAAAATCTGCATCTGCAGCTTATTGTACCTTTTTTCTGTGTCTATACCATACAAACAGAGAAACACACACACACACACACAAACAAACACACAGGCATGCATTTTGAAACCTCGTAGAAATGATGCTTGCATATTTTTCTAGCCTGCAGGGAAAATTGTTATAGCTTTTATCATTGAGGGTATGAAAAATTCAACATTAAATCATTTTGAATTAATGGGAATTTTTCTCTTAGGGCAGAAATAATTCTGTGTGGTACCTCCTGGAAGCCAAATAAGATGATTTCAGCCTCTTGGGAGGAGATACAACAGCTTCACAAAAAAAGCCTTTTGACTGACTTACATTTAATTCCCAGTAGGTGTTTTATTTTCTCTTAAAGACTTAGTCATTATTTTTCCTTTTTATTCTGAACTGATATCTTTCTCTTCAATTGCAATAAAAAGGATCAAAACTCAAAGAGCTTACTTTTTCATAAAATATAGGACATGCACATTTTCTTTCTAGACGCAGTCTTCTGATTCATCTGAATGATGAACTAACACTGATGAATGAAAGGGAAGAATTAAATGGATGTTTCTGCAGGTCCAATGAAAAAAAAGAAATGTTAAAAGATAAATATATGGATAAGAAAAAATTCAGTTTTCAACCCAGCTTATCTGCTTTGACACATAACATTCCACAGATTAGAGTACCAAGTGAAAAAAAAATCAAATCTAAAATGGAAGCAGAATTGTCACGTTTATCTTTCCAGAATTCAAAGGAATGTAAAGTGCTCCATTGGAGAAATATTAACACCATTATGAAGGGAGCAAGAGAGGGAGAGAAAAAAACATGGACTCCACCAGACAGGTGCAAGTAGAAGCTTCCAGGAAGAAGGTAGAGATATTGTAGGTAGACATAGACTGAGAATCTCTAAAACCAGAATTCACCTTCTCTACAACATTAAAAACACTAATAAGATGACCACATTTCAGATAATCATATTACAGACTTAAGTTTTAAAAACTGTTTACTCGTAGAAGTCCCTAAGTCAATAAGTTTCAGTATGAATATGTTAAGTCATCTTTCATGTCTTCTCCATCAGCAAAAGCTGTACAAGCTACCCTTTCTTTTCCACATATACTTGTAATACCAAATTTATATCCCATTCTGCATTTCTCAAGAAACAATATTAACATAGTATTTTACATTCTGTCATTGTGAGAACAATAACCTATATAGAAAAGTATTTTTGCAGTCCCTGGTTTGTTTTTTTTTTTTTTCTTTCAAGTAGAAGAAAAAAAATTTAATTCAGCTAAGTCAAAGAATAAGAATGTGTATGCTCTTGGAGTGCTGTAAAAGTTCTCTGTGGAGAACACCTGACATAAGCAAAATACATCTAGATGGGGAAGGGTGCATGCAGGTGTGCAATCAGCAACCAGTTCAAACTCATGAAAAATGGGAAGCAGAACCACAGGAATTTCAAGGGCTGCTGTTATGAAATCTGAGCTAAATGTTTAATTATGATGTTTATTATATATATGACTTAAGAGAAACTGTGAGTCTGGGTCTTATAATAGCTTTAGGCAATTTTTGAGATCTCTTGAATCCCAAACTACTTGTGTTTCTTAGACAAGTGCCTTTTCCTGAAATGTGAGAAATACCTGCAGAGTTAATATTAAGCCATATAAATTTATATTACAATCAGATATTAAACTGTAGAGCTTGATATGAAACAAACACAGCAGATAATCTATTCATTTTATACTGGCTTTTCAGAAATAGAAAATAAACCACAGAAGAAAACAAAACAAAACAAACCCAACAAAAACAAACAACACAAACAGATAAACAAAACCAAAACCAACCAACTAACCAACCAACCAAACCAACGCCAACATCTCCACCCCCACCCAAAAAAAAAAAAGAAAAGGAAAGAAAATAAAAGAAAAAACAGAAAAAATGGTTATGAAAAAGGACTTGCCAAGTAAGAATGTCCTGAGCTATAAAATGTTTCTAGAATTTATTTTAAACTGGAAATTATGATCCCAGCTACTACCGTGGATAATAGTATTTTGCTGTGTTTTCCGTATTTTGTCAAAAGTAGCTGTTAACCATCTCAGAAATCACTGTGATTTGAAATCTTTTCATGTACGTGCTTGTGACAAACTGTATAAGTTGAAAGTAAATTAAGTTTTTGGGTGGCTGGTCGGTTTTTTTTCCACTAAATGAGCTTCTGTTAAACATTTTTTTATGTTTGACAACTTAACATGGCATGGAGAATATTGAAACTCATCTTTCTGCAATTTGATAGTCCATTTTCTAAATCAAGAATGCCAGCTTCCATGAGTTTATTCCCCTTAACAGATTCTAGCTTCAGTAAGCAGTGGATGACTACACAAAATTGTAAAACACGCAGTATTTGTCACCAAATTTCAAGCAACAATTTATGATTAAAAGAGAAAGAAATTGACAGCTGCAATTTCTGATTAAAGAAAGTACTAAGAGCATTTTTGCTTGTATCTTAATTTATTTAGAAATTTGTCTATGCTTTGAAGTCAGAAGGTAATTAAAGCAACAACATATTAGCAATTTTTATTCAAAATTAACAGTTGTCTCCCTCTTCACTAAAAAAAAAGAAAAGGTTGTTTAGGAAGACAAATTAACTGATTCTGTCCTAGAGAATATGAAATTCCAGACTGATCTGTGCCATGATACATGGATTAAAATCCTGGTGTTGAGCAAGTATAATCTAATGAATGCTTCCCTTCTACCAGAGAGCTAACTCAAGATCTACTTTTCTTCAAAGAAAGTTCAGGGAAAAAAACAAACCAGTAACTCTGTCTCCCCAGATAACCTAGGTTACATCATAAATTGTAAGAAAATATGTTAATCTTCGCCTATTAAATTTCTGCCAGCTTCTTGCTATTGGGAAATACTGTGTTTGTTTTAAATGCCTCAAATATGGTAATTAACATTTAAACAGCAGATGCATACTATTATATAAGGAACTCCTGTCTTTTCCCTTTCTTCAGTATAGACACCATATTATGACAGCACCCAAATTTAACATGGGCCCTAAATAAGCATTTCCATGTTTCTTTCATCCGTTCTCACTTTTTGTCACAATCTTCCCTAAATTTTTTCTTCTCCTGAAAGCCTCAATTCTATCCACAATAACTAATCAACCAAAACGCAGAAACCTTTGTTCCAAAACACAGAATGAAAAACACTTAAAAAAACCCAAAACAACAAAACTCAAAAGGATCCAAACTGTAAATGTGACTCACTAGTGAGGAGGGAAATTTCCTGTCTGCTGTTTCATATTTTAGAATCTTACTATCTAAATCTGTTTCCAGGAACAATTAGAAAATGGATAATAGGCACAGTCAATTTCAAGTTTTAATCAACATAAAAAATATTAATTAAATTAATCCATGGCTTCTAATTCCTGGAAAAAAATAATATATATATATGGTATTTAACAAGAAAAAATTTCCCAATATATTGAAGAGATAAATACAAGCTTTCAAATAAGATAGGTGGTCAAAATAATAACCATATAACCCTATTTGTATTGATGGCCACGTAATTCTACTAGTCACGAACGACAGTTTGATTTTATTAGAAGTCAAGCACTGTTGGGACACCTTCTTCTACTGGAAGAAAATGAATGACTTCTTACTTTTATATCACTGAACTGATAAATGAATAAAAGTCTAGCCTGTTGTTTCACACACAAATTGCAAGAATTTCAAAGTGTAAATATACAGCATGAAGAGGTTGCGTCACTGGGTACTCATTAGAGAGATAAAAGCTAGAATCACTCCACTTGGGGTACATTTAAACTATAGAAGTCTACTGATTTCAGATTGTTCTATATACACCAATAAAAATAAATTCTACTTAAATGGTAATTATTGAAAAATTAATTCTTCAGTATGTAGGATAATAAATTACCTTTTAAACAAAATCTCTATAGATGAACATAATTTAGAAAAATTCCGTCTCCCTAGACAAATAATAGATAAAATAAATTTTTAAGAAATTAGTCCAAGAAAGAAGAAAAGTTTATTATTTTCCAGTAGCTCATCACACAGTATAAACTGAACTTACATTACAATTCAAAATATGAGCTTTGAATTTAAAATGGAAATATTTGAAGTTGCTAAGCAACACTTTGTTTATCATATTGATTCTGAAATGAAAGCAATAGAAGCATAAAACAAAGCAAACAAATGTACAAGAATATAATCTATTTCATACTCAACAAAAAAACCCTTTTGTTTACGGAATACAAATTAATACATATTCTTGACAACAACTTGATCTATGGTTCAACAGAATTTTTCTCTATGCGTCATCACTGTTATTTTGACTTCATTTTCAAAACATTAGTAAAAACACATAACTAAATAAGAAGTAAGAAACTACAGAAAAATTGCATTATTGAACACATTTTCTGGGAAATCCTCAGACTAAACTCATTCTATATCTGGATATGGACACAGCCTGATAGAAATATAAAAAATACTAATTTATAATAAAAACATCTAAGCATAGAGACTTGATGGTCCAAATGTATTAATTTAATCTCACTTAAAATATATAAGTTTATTTCTCATAAAATAATATTTTAATGAAAATTTCTTCTTATAAAAAAGGTGATCAAAGCCAGGCTGGATGGAGCTTTGAGCAATATGGTCTAGAAGATGGTATCCCTGTCCATAGCAAGAATTTTGGAACTAGATGATCTTTAAGTTCCCTTGCCATCCAAATTATTCTGTGAATCTACAAAATAGAAGAGGAATTTATTCTTCCTGTTTCTGAATCACTCAGGTTACAAAAAGCCAAGTGTGTGACTGTGTATCGAGGGACTGTGTAGGGCTGTCCAGTTGTGGAGCAGAGTAGCCACAATGAAGGAATAGCTGCTTCCCAGACATGTTGAGGCAATTCCCAATGGTTGAGGCAGCTATTCTCCCTCTTAAACACTTCCTTCTTGTGACAAAAAAAAGAGTGAAAATGATGTGAAAAGGAGTGTCCTATCCTCATGATGATTCTCAGCTGGAGAAGTGCCACCAGACCCAGTCTGACTCAGTGTTTGAAACCTGAAATTGAGCTGCCTAATATGTCTGCCCTACAACTACCTGCATTCTCTCTGCTTGTGTCATTATTTTAGTTCTTGAAAAGACGTGTGCTTCTCTTTCACAGCTTTCAATTTTTTTTTCAGTGCAAGTAAATGAGGTCAAGACTTTCTGTAAATGAGACAGATGACCAGCTAGGAAAGGTGATATTTGCCATCTTGTTATGTGCCTGACTGCAGTCATTGGGGCTGAGATTTTGTACCTCTCATTGGATATTCTGCTGAAGTGGATAAGGCCTTGCTCACCCCACATAGTGAACTTCAGACTCAATATGTAATAGAATCATAAAGTATGCTGAGTTGGAAGGGACACACAAGGATCATTGAGCCCCACACATGAACATGTACAGGACACTCCAAGAGTCACACCATGAACCTGGGAGCATTGTCCAAACACTTTTTGAACTCTGTCAGGCTTGGTGCTGTGACCACTTCCCTGGGAAGCCTGTTCCAGGGCCCAACCACACTGTGAGGGAAGAATCTTTTCCTGATATCCAACCTAAATTTCCCCTGATTCAGCTTCCTGTTGTTTCCTCGAGTTCTAACACTGCTCACGAAAGTGAAGAGTTCAGTGCCTGCCCCTCATCTTCCCCTCATAGGTTGTTGAAGAGCACTATGAGGCTCCTCCAGGCTAAACAGGAAAAGTGCCCTCTGCCAGTCCTCATAATGCTTCCCCTCCAAACTGTTCACCACTGTTTTGGTCCTCCTTTGGATGCTCTCTAATACCTTAATGTATTTTTTATGTTGTAGTTCCCAAAGTGTCAATGTTTCACCTTTCATTGTTAACAGAGACAGTCCATGTCAGGTTTTCCAGGGTAGTTTCCTGACCACGTGGAAAAATTCTTGGTCTTCTCTCCATATTTTCGGATCTTTGAGAAGATATTTTCTTGATCTATTCTCCCTTTTCAAGTACACTTGACTTACCTCAGTTGCTACAAATGTTACCATATATATATAAACATAAACATGCACTAGGGCAGTGGAAATGCTGCTGGTTTTTCTCACCGTCCTTGGACGCTTTTTTTTTTCTGATGACCTGCAGTAGTCCTCCAAGATAAACGTCTGAAATCATTCATGCTTTTGGGGCATATATGTGTTGTGAAAACCAGAAAATGTTATGATGAGACTTTTTTCTCTTAAACAAACAAAAAACCAAGCCAGCAAGCAAAGCAACCCCATTTTTACCCTCCACCTGAACACTAAAAATAAGAGAATCGAAAGGAAGAGTCTGATAAAGCTATAAAGTTTATTTCACAGAACATTTTCATTGGCTTATTAATTAACAAGTTAAGTTATTAACCTATGAGTCAATTACAAATTTGGGGACAGTCAAGCATTAGGAAACAATAAACGGAAAGTGGATTCAAGGCAATCCTGTTTATGGATTAAGGATGTAACAAGTTCTACTTCTATGAACACAGTAGGAAGATGTCAGCAAGGACATACATCTTTACTCACAATTAGCAACATCTTTCCAATAAGAATGGAGACACAGTAATTTCCCTGCTCTTCCAGTTGAATTCTTGACTTTTTGCTTACTTTCTGTGTGGATTTCTTGTTAAATATCCAAAATAAAATCTGTCTCCTCCTTTACCTTTTTAAAAGCCATGATTGGCAGAACACTTCCCTCACCCTATGTAAATTCTCAGTCATTCTTGAGCAGTGTGATACACTCACTAGGCTGAGAAACAGTACATAGTTTTGTCCCTTTGAAGGTCCCTTCCATTTCAGCTAGACGAGACCTTAAAAGTAATAGCAACACCTGAGACTTAATACCACCTAATAAAAGATAAAACATATTTGAGGGAAATTGTTTAAGCCTATACTTGATATTCAAAATACTTCCTCAATTCCATTGAAAGGATACAAGCAGCTGAACATATACCAAAAAATGTGATACTTTTTTTTTTTTCTGAATGTGTTTTTCAATGTATTTCCAAGGAAAACTTTTGCAAAAAGCAGTTGGCCATAAAGAACAGTGTGTAAATTTATGGTTCCTTGTCTTAATCCCAAAGCCTGAGAGGAAGAATGTTGACAATAAATTCCTCATAATCACAAACATCACTTCTTAGAAAAATATGTTACCATTAAACCATGACACAGAGGGATATGGAACTATATGAAATATACTTTGTGTTCATTCAGTTATTGCCTGTTTCACCAGCACTGTTTATGCCTGCCCAGCACAATTCATCCCTCATTATCAGGATGAATATAGAATAAAGCAACAAACTTTTCTGCTTTATAATTGTTGTTGGCAGTGTTTAAAATTTACATACATGGAATACTAGCACAAGGGATACAAAGTCATTATAAACTAATGCTTTATAAAGTGGAAAGACAGTATCCTCAATATCACTCTGCACTGTATTTCAAATGGCACATTTCAGGCGATTCATGCTAATTTCCATCATTTACAGAACATAATGATACAAATCTGTTAGATTTCATAACAACAGCCTCTAAGTGTTTAAAACTATGAAGAACATGGTAATGGTCTCATTAGCTGTAAGACGAGAATCAAATTTCCATTTCTAGGCAGAACTGTTATTGCTTTACTCATGAGCCACAGCACTTTTCATGTTTCACAAGTTGTAACAGCCACTGGTCAGCTCCACTTCTTTCCCTTAGTGGCCTCATTGACTAACCCCAAAACAATAAAGAGAGATCAATTGATGCTTATCTTGCCTGAAATAAATTGTTGACCACTTTCTGGCTAGTACTAGCTTGACAAAGGACAGTGATATCCAGTTGCCCTTGATGTGCTTAGAAGCCTTAAGTATATACAGGGTTCAAAGCTTATGCCATTGATATATTGAAAGAAAAAGGCAATAACAGCAAATGTTTGCCTTTCAATCTGACATTATAGTGAGAAGGATAATGAACACTGTGTTCATAAGAAAAGAGTACGGCTAAAGCAAGCAAAAAGCAAGCAAAAATGCTTTTAAAAGTCATTTCTGAAGTACATGAATGCTGGGAGGTATTAGGAGAAAAAGGTCAACTGACTGTCCGAAGCCTATCAAAAAGGTTAGTTTCGTCAAACAGTGCAGCCAAGATACGTCCTGGATCAACAGTGGAAATACTTGTCTATTTATTCCTTCTTCTTATCCTCAAAAATTTATATCAATAGTTTTGAGCAGAATATTGAAAAGGAAAATGACGAGTTGAATAGAAACAAATTTGTTCCAGGTTATACTTGAGCATCTTGGTTTCATCCCATCACACTGACAAGGCGATGTACAGTTACTGACCCATAATTGCAGATATATCACAATTATGGCATTTCCTAAACTTTTATTTGCTAAGGGAAATGATTTACATAATGACTGTACACATCAAAGTCACTAACAATACAGCTGTTTTTCAAAGCTTTATCTTCTAAATCATTTATATCCTGGGACTGCAGGAATTTGTGTTGTTGATGTTATAAATTTAAAAGCATAACTTAACCTAAATTAAGTGCTTATATACAATGATCAATCATATAAATTATATATATATGTGTATCATTTATACATATAAATAGCTTTCTACAGATTTGCAGTTGGAGCAGAGAAATTACTCAGTAGCAGTATCAGTGAATTGTCTGATACAGTTATCTGATCTGATACACTGTATCTAGAATAATAACAATCAAACAAACAGAAACTTTTTCAAGTTCTTAAACAAGCAAATTCTTAACTGTTATTTCTACATGAAAGAAGAAAATAGAGGAAATGTTTAGGTTACTCCAAGAATCTAGAAGTAATAAATTATAGTAAGATCAAATACTAACACACTGTAGAAATTTAAGGTATTAGGGTGTAGCAGAGATGAAACACCCTCCAGCATTTCTGTTGCAGATCATTTTCCATTAGCAGCAGTCAATAAGCCACCAAAGGTGCAAGGCCTCAAGAGCTTACAGAGTTAGCAATGTATAAGTGCAACACTTAAAATCTAGAGAAGTTGAAAAAGTATATACTGGGAGTCATTCAGGTACTAACACTATACAACCATATTATTTTACCCAAATTTCGTTAATTTGATCATGAGCAGTGTAAACAGTGGCAAAACTATCAATAATGAAATAATTAAAAGATTTTTGCTTCCCTTGTTACTAGTCTCAAAGACTATTTGGAGGTACAAGGAAGGCTGTAAAGTGTATTATCCCACAACCCTTAGACCATTCTTTCTCTTTCTTTACCCCTTTTCATTAAATCACTTCTACACAAACAGACACCCATACTGGGCTTCTATCTGCCATGTGCACTTCTGGTAATCCTACTGAGCTGTGGTAAAGTCACAGTCAAAGTTCCACAGTTTAACTCTGTGTTAGTAAAATCAATTTCCTTTCTTGGAAGAGAAAGTGAACAGTTTATCTATATTCATATTCCACAGCCTGTCATAATCCTAGGAATATCTGTATCAATCCTCCAGCATGAATTCACTGTGACTGGTTTCTACATGAAGTTGAACTATTTATTACCCACTAGTTCCCTGTCTTTTATCTTGTCTAGTATGCTGTATCTATCCACTAGATCTGTGGTTTATTTTCATTTTTACTGATATGCTCAGTAAATATGTCAGCTTTATTGAGGCTGTCCAGATAGCACCAGGAATGTGCTGAAAATTAAAGTTGATTGCCAATACCAATAGCTGATTTCCAATACCTTCTATATCTTAGTTATTAGATTATATTTCTTTTCATTTTAGAGTGGAGATCTGCTTACCTGTGACAACAGAGAGAAATTCAACACTGTTTGTCATTCATTATCTGTACAAACATATGCCTAGATCCTCTTTTTAACACCAAAGAGAATGGAAATATTAAGTCAATTTTAATAATGATGTAACTAATGTAATAGATAATTATGTCTTAATAAGGCCACAAATAAAATAAATTATGTGGAAAGGATAACATATTAGGAAGTCAGGAATGACAGATTCTATAACTAAATATTTATAGCTCGAAATCTTCCATGTGAGAGTTTTCAAGTCAATCTGCTAAGACTTCTTTGCAAATATTTAGTTAAATCCTTCCCATTGATTGTTTATGTACCAAGATTATTTAACTGCCTTTATTTTGCATACTAATTGCTATTTTAGGCTATTATTGCTGTAGAAAAGGGACTTTTAATAATTTTTTTCACCTAGTTCACCATGAATTCTATGTCACTTTTGATTCACCAGATTAAAATATATTCATTTAAAAGATGGGAAGAACATTGAAGTAGGACTTCAAATATATCTTTAAGAGGAAAAGATGCAAAAAGGTAGATGCTAGTCAAAGTCTTAGTGCATTTAAGACTTACAATTTTGTAGACACAACAATACTTATGGGTTTTTTAAATCTTCAGCACAATCTAAACACTGAAATAGGAGAACACTGAGACAGGAGAACACTGAAATCACCGAAATCTAAACACTGAATTTGCAAGAAAAGCTGGCTCACAAGGTAACCATTACAGTATAGAACTTATATTACAAAAATAATATTTTCTGGTGCATAATAGCTCATAGAAACGAAGGACTTAATTTTTTTTTACCTTATCTGACTTGCATGGGTGGGCAAATTATATATTGGAAGGCTGAAGGAGTAGCAAAAGAGAAATATTATGTTTGGCATCTTTAAAATTTTCATCTGACTCTCATTCAAAATCTAAGAGGGTTAAACCTTAATCTCAATAATACCAAGAAGGACAAAATGTTTTTTATTATTTTTGTAAATCCTGGGGGTTTTTGCAAGTAAAAAATCATGTTTAGGAGAAGCACACTGGTAATCAAAGGCTTACATGAAAAACAGGAATAACAAGTTAGGAGAGAAGGCATTTGGTTATTATTGTCATCTGCTTTTGGATACAAGTTGCTATCAGCAACCCTTTTGGGATAATAAAATAATTTCTACATACATTTTCAATTTCAACCAATACACTTAAACTTGCATTCAAATACCAAAATATTATTTGCAGTCTTGTAGATTGATGCCTTCACACTTAAACAGATGGAAAAAGAAAGCAGAGGACAAATAACTGCAAACAAGCCTCTCTTTAGAAAGACTAGTATCACTCTTACTCAGTCTAGACTGTATGAAGTGCAAAAAGCTCACAGGGCAAAGCAATAAACTGTGGGATGAAGAAAATTGCAATATTTTCTTACGTCTTGTCTTGTTCTTCCTCTTTTCACCTCAGATAATTTTAAGCAAAGTGCTAACCTGCTAAAAGTTGGAAACTCACGGTGGTGAAAATTTTTGACATATGTTACTTGTTAAGATTGGAAGCAGAACCAACTCTGACTGTGAGAAAACTCCAAAAAGAAAGACTTCCCAAATTTTAATATTATTCGTTTGTGAAACAATTTTTCAAATTTATGTATCAAATATGGTATATTAATATATCAAATATTAATTCAACTTATATATTTTTCCAGTTTCACTTTAAGCCATCATTGGCTGTTACAATCAAAGTTTTGTTCTTAACTCGATATTATGCTTTAAAACATTCTCTTGATCACTTTCTGATGGAACATGTTGATTTATTATGACCTGAACTAGAAGTCAATGGAAGGATCATGATTTAAAAATAAAAAGAAGAAAAATCCATTACTTTCTAGGCCATTAAAAAAATAACCAGCAACAAAACCAATTTCTAATTTGCCCATAAAGCATTGCTAAATTTTTCAATTTGTTTTTGAAGTCAGTATTTCCTTATAGTGTTGAATTCTTACATCTAGAGTCACCTAGCAATGTGAACAGTCACACTACTCTAGAACTTGTTCTTTAAAGTGTGATCCTACCTTCTGCACAAGTTAATTTCTGAGTGTCTTGCAAGGTGACTCATTTAATAGAACCCTTTAATGGGTTCTATTAATTATTTTAGGTGTGGTTCCAAATGATAAACCTATCTGAAAGGTGTATTCCCTTAAGCTGGGTTTGGTGTTGGGGAATCAACATCAGCTACACTAGCAAAGATTTGGTCTTTTCTGCCTTCTTCTGAAACACCTGATCTTGTGAGTGGAATGGGGCGTGTCTGAGACTGTGACATTGAACTTTGGGAAAGGGCCCCTCTTTTGTGGCAATAGAGGACAGACGGGAACCGAAGGAAGCAAGATGGCTGATGCTAGGAAAGTGCTTCATGTTAAAAAAGGTTCTCTTTTTGGCTCTAAAATAAAAATTCGAAAATGTTCTCTGTCTTGCAGCAATAAAGTAATAAAACTGTTAAAAACAAACCTAAATAAATGTTCAATTTTAGATGAGAGAGGACACACACTATATTACTATGTACAAACAACAACATAATTAGATTATGAACAATGTATTGGTACAGAAGATATGGCTGCCTTCAGGTCAGGTTAGGAGACCTACAGAAATATTCTCTATGTGGGAGAAAAGAGTCACTTTTACAACTTAAAGTACCATCAGAAACCAAGCCTACTGCGATGTAAATAAGAACAAGACTAGTCTGTACCATAGGATGTCATGAACAACAAGGAATTGAAATACTTCATTATAATTTAAGGACAACATGCACAGACTGCAAAACTCTGAAGCTGGTGACTTAGGCCTCAGTGCATCAGTCAGGGCACTGAGAATACCTACAGTGACTCAGATTTAAATGATGGATGTAGTAAATAACTGTCCATGGAACTGCTCTGTCAGATTCTCCTAAGAACAGTTCATCTTTGGATGTGGTTTTATGAGGCAGAGCAAGAAGAATAATCCTAATTGATACAGCAGGCTTAAAGGATTTAAATTCAAATTGATTAAATACAAATAAACCTGGTAATCTAAAAATGAGAAAAAAATCTGGTACAAAATAAAAGAGTATGTAATTTGGTAAGTGCTAAGTGAAAAGTCAGTTTCTTTTCTGTCACTAGGAAAAGCAACCACCACAAAAAAGTTTTTAAGATATTGTATAGAAGTAGCAATGTTGTGTTTCTAGGGAAAAAAAAAAAAAAAGTTTACCCCAGCGTGGGGCAGGGTTAT
>VXBQ01002340.1:988117-1202932 GCA_013400175.1 Phainopepla nitens
GTGTTTCTAGGGAAAAAAAAAAAAAAAAAAGCTTACCTCAGTGGGGGGCAAGGTTATGGAAGAGAAAAGCTTACCTCAGTGTGGGGCAAGGTTATGGAAGAGGAAAGCTTACCTCAGTTTCGGGCAAGGTTATGGAAGAGATCAGCCTGAGTGACATTATATGGCACATGCAAGACATGGATTTATGAGAGGAAAGTCCTTCTTAACCAACCAGAGTTTCTTCAAAATCAAGATGACCTGCTTAGTAGATGAGGGAAAAGCTGTGGATGTTGTGTATCCAGACTTCAATAAAGCATTTAACACCATCACCCACAGCATGCTCCTAGAAAAAAATGGCTGCTTGCAGCTTGGATGGGTGACTGTAGTGGATAGAAAACTGACTGGATGGCCAGCCCCAGGGACTTGTGGAGAGTGGAGTTAAATTCTATTTGCAGCCAGTCACTAGTGGTGCTCCCCAGGGCTCAGTTTTGGGGCTGGTACTGTTTAGTATCTTTACTGATGATCTGGATGTGGAGATTGAGTGCATCCTCAGTAAATTTACAGATAACATCAAGCTGGGTGGGAGTTTTGATCTGCTCAAGGGTAGAAAGGGTCTACAGAGAGACCTGGAAAGTCTTGATCAATGGAGTAAGGACGACAGCATGAAGTTCAATAAGGCAAGGCCCCTGGCTCCTGTGCTTGGGTCACAGAATCACAGAATTCTTGATTGAAGTGACTTCTGGATATCATTTAGTCCAACTGGCCTGCCAAGGCTGGGTCACCTAGAGCAGATAACATGGGAACACATCCAGGTGGGTTGCAGAAATCCAGTGTAGTCAGGCTTGGAGAGCAGTGGCTAGAAAACTGCTCAGCAAAAAGGGGCCTGGGGATGCTGGCTGGCAGCTGGTTGAACATGAGCCAGTGTATGCCCAGGTGGTCAAGAAGGCAAACGACATCCATCATCTATCAAGAACAGTGTGGCCAGCAGGACCAGGGTAATGGTTTTCCCCCTATGCTCAGCACTGGTGGGGCAGCACCTTGAGTACTGAATTCAGTTTTGGGCCCTTAGCTTGAAAAAGGACAGTGTGGTGCTGGGGCATGTCCAGAGAGGGGCAACAAGGTTCATGAAGGGTTTAGAAAACATGTCTTATGAAGAATGGCTGAGGGAGCTTGGTTTGTTTGGTCTTGAGAAGAGGAGGCTCAGGGGGAACCTTATTGCTCTCTACACCTGAAAGGATGTTATAGAGAGATGGGAGCCAGTCTCTTCTGCTGTGCCTGCAGTGAGAGGACCAGAGGAAATGACCATAAGATAGGGGAGATTCAGATTAGATACTAATTTATTATTTTTTACTGTTAGGGTGATCAGACCCTGGAATAGGTTCCCCATTCCCCACCAGAGAGGTGGTGGAGTCACCATCCCTGGAGATATTCAAGAAGTGTCTGGATCTGGTACTGAGTGATGTGGTTTAGTGGCTTAGGGGTTGCAGTGGTGGTGCTGGATGAATGGTTCAACTAAAGGATCTTGAGGATCTCTTCCAACCTTGGTGATTCTAGGAGGCTATGACTCTGAGCCTGAGTGTTTCTAGTAAATGAAAATATCAGTACTGGTTTATTTGTGTGTGAATGTGTGCATAAGAAAGCTCATTACTGAGTTATTTTAAGACACATAAAACCTAGCGCAGCTAAGAACTTGGGCATTTAGGTTCTCAGGCAGAGAAGTTTGTCATAAATTCTCTGACCATTGTACCTGTTTTACATACTTAGATGAGATGTCCTGTTCATTTTTGTCTCATACAGTATAATGTGTCATTTGAACAGAGCTAACTCTTCTCATGAAATCTGTCTGCAGTCATAGATAGAATTTTGCTCACATTGTACTGCTGCACAACTGGGAGATGACTGTGCACCATCCCTTGGAGTAAGACTACATATTGTTCTAGTGCAACTGTGCCTGAAGTAGCCCGGTTTCAAAGCTACCAGACTTGCTGGTTTTGGCCAAGTGCAGATGTTAACACTAAACTTTTCTTATTTAAACACCCATAGGAAAGGGACTGACATTTTCATGGGGGATCATGGGTAATTACCAAAGAAATCACCTTAGTGTATACAGCTATTTCTGAAATCATGACCATTCACTTGGTGTTCAGCATGTCTCTTTTGAAACCATTTTGTACCAGCTAATTCCAAGTGCAACTGGACCTGATGTCACCAGCTATTCTTTGAGAGTATGAAATGTCATCACCTGAAATTATGGCTATAAATTGGTCTGAGAATAAACTGCTATACTGGGAAACTTGCAGAGCTACAATTTGGGCAAGACATTTTACATTTGAAGTGAATATGACTCAAGTTTTCAATCAGAGAAACATGATATGTCACTATATAGAGAGACAAATTGAACAAGTTTCTACTCCTACCAAAAATTTACAATTAGTACTTCAATGTGATAGGCTTATTTGAAACCAGAAAAAAGAAATTCCTTGGAAGACACAGTGAGCTGCAGAATAGTTTATGGTGAATCCTTCTTGTTGCATAGAGTCAAGCACTTTATTAGGTGAGAAAATTTCATTGCTTTTCCATTTTGTATATCCATGTCTTTCTCTGTCTTGAAGATCATTTTTGTCTTTTCTCCTCAGGATGCAGATAGTGCTGGAAATGGTTCACAGAAGGGTGCCAAGGATGATCAAAGGTCAAGAATGTTTCCCTATGTTGGGGATTAAGTGTTCTTCCTTTTGTTCTTTCTTACCTATAGAATTTTCTCCCATTAGTTGCAGGAAACCTGATTGCTGGTGCTTATGGGTGCTTGAGAAGACAAAGAGTTTGGCCAAGCCCAGGGAGAAGTGTAAAGGGAGCAGGTAAAGGGAGGCCGGGAGCAGCTGTGGAGATGAGGCATCTCGCTCTTCGGCCGGAGAGGAGGACACACTCGGAGCTGCGGTTACTTTGATAAAGAGGTTTGCTTTAACCCGGACAGAGCTTCTGCTGCTGCTGCTGCTGCTTCTCTTTCCTCCATGGCTTGCACCCCCTGCCTGCTGGGACGTCCTGCTGAGACCGCTGCGGAGCTGCGGACGCACCTCGTCCATCCCCTGCCCCCGGACTTCTGCGTTCCAGCTCAGCTTTTCCTCAGAGCCCTGCCGGAGCACCCAGGATCGACTGCCCACAGGGTTTGTGAAGAAAAAGCCTCCCCTCCATCCTCTTCCCATCTCTGCCATAGGGTCTCTGATTCTGTTTTTGTGGTTAATACCATAGTTATTGTGGTTTTGTGTACCTTGTTATACGTACTAGTGAAGGACTGCTATTCCTAACCCCATATCTTTGCCTGAGAGCCACTTAATTTCAAAATTATAATAATTCGGAGGGAGGGTGTTTCCAAGGGAGGCTCCTGCCTTCCCTACCAGACACCTGTCTTTCAATCCAAGACACCATATCAACAGCACTTCTCTACATAAGTGTTGTGTATTCATTTGCTTGTTTGCTTCTAAATCTTAAAGGAGAGAAAAATAAGAATGGAAAGAGGAGGATGGAGACTTGCAAAATCATGAGCTGCACAGGAAAAACAATTAAAAATATGTTTCACTATCCTCCAGTACAGGTAATGGCAACATCAATGAAAGCTCGGAAGTGAGGTGTTCAAAACAGTCAGATGCAGGAGCTTCCTCTGGCACATTGTAATTAAGCTGAGGAATGCTTTTCAGCAAGATACTATGAGTTTACTAATCAATTAGATAAACTGATGAAACATGAGTGCACTGTACAACCCAATAATTTTATACAAGTAACACCAAAGATGTAATTTCTTATGCATGGAATCTCCAAATATTTTCTTTTCAGCTTGGTAGATCCTGAAGATGCATTACTTCATGTCTACACTCTTTTGTCACCTTCATGTTTCTCTATCTGTCCACAAAACAGTGGGCTCGGCAAACTTCTTGCTTTCATGTAGTATGTGTTTCCTTATATCCTTACTCTCTCCCTTCTCTATTGTCTCTGAAAGTCTCCCGACTTCCTTCAAGAAGAAGAATAGTTTAAAAAAGAAATTAAAAGGCGTCTCTCTTTTACACTATGTTGTTCATATTGCTGTTCTTTCTTTTCAGTGGATATTTGGAAATCCAGGTGTGTCCTCATTTCCAAGACTTATGGTGAATGGATAACATCACTCTTCAGAATTTAAAAGACTTTTTTTTAAATTTTGTTGCAGTGAAATCCAATTATCTCACTGTTATAGATTATATACCTTTCTTGCATTAAGGGCTTTTGGAAAAGAGTTTATTTTTATACTGGAAAGTTTTCATATTGTTGATTTACTGTGCTCAATAGTGTGTGTAATTCCAATTTCTTCTGAAAGTTTCAGCTTTTATCTTGTGCCTTCAGTGTGTTTATGGCATTTTCACTTTATATGTAGATATAGATCCTGCACATCAGGATTAAGAGGTCCATATTGTAAGACTGTTTCTTACAGAACAAGAAACATCTTATGCGTAAAAATCCAGAAAAATAAATATTTCATATTTATGTATTCTTGCAATACATTGCTTTAAAACATTAAACAAAATATCTGAAGGCTGTTTTACCTTTACAAATTTCTAGATAATTAAATTTTGTATCAACTTCAAAAGAAAATAGGGACATCACTGGCATATGTTATACCATTATTCTTAAAAAACTCATGTTCATTTGTGGCATTGAACATAGATTTGCAGAATTCTTTATATTCAAAAAGGTCATTAGGATCATCACAGAATCCTGGAATCAATGAATCATTAAGGTTAGAAAAGTGAGAATCATTTTAGGTTCGAAAAGACCTTAAAGATCATCAAGTCCAACCATTATCCCAGCATGGCCATGTTCATCAATAAACCACGTCTAAGCACACACCTACAAGCCTTTTAAATAGCTCCAGGGATGGTGACTCCACCACTTATCTGGGCAGCCTGTTCCACTGCTTAACCCTTTTGGTGAAAACTGTTTTTCCAATATCCAATCTAAAACTCCTTTGGCACAGCTTGGGGCCATTTCATCTTGTCCTATCTGTTGTTACTCAGGAGAAGAGACCAACCCCCACCTGGATAAAACCTCCTGTCAGGCAGATGTGAAAAGAAATAGGGACACCTCTGAGCCTCCTTTTCTCGAGGCTAAACAACCCCAACTCCCTCAGCTGCTCCTCACAGGACTTGTTCTTTAAATCTGCTAACACTCTTGAAAAAAAAGTGACTTAGCTAAGCATTCATAAACTGAGATCTAAAAACCTAATAGATATCAGTAAAACATATTGACGTTTTTATATTTCACTGAACTATTTATGAACGTATTGTATTCTTTTTTGCTTTGCCTTGATATTTAACCTACTTTCTGTGATTTTGCAACATAGTTGCAAAACACATTTAACAGTAATTTTTGGTCAACAAAATAAATATTTTGCTAATACTATTGATGTTTTTCTTATACATCTGATTCTTGCCTTGGAAAAATAAAAAACAAAACAAGTCCTGCAATACCAACTTGCTGGTGAAAAAAACCCCCACTTTTGCTTGTGTATTTCCACATTCATGAGTTCGATCATTCTTTCTAACCATTGCTTTTCAGCTAATCCTTTTCTTTTTTCTTTTTTCTGTAGCCCCAACTGCTAATGAAAAAACCAAAAATTAGGAAAAAAGTGATAGGTTACACAATTCAGTGCTGTGATTCATTAAAATTATAACACAAAAAACTACTAGAAAAATAGGATTTTATAAATTAATGCCTTTTATGAGCAGTTCTTTCTGCAAGTTTATTAGAAACTAAATGCTTTGAAGAAAATTAACACTATATCATTCCCAGAGTAACCAAAAGGAGATTTCAGAGCAGCAATAATAAGGTAACATGGATGTTTCACAAAAATGTCATCTTGCCTCCTCAGGGATACAACATTTCAATATAAAAAAATTCACATGGTCAGTAAATGTGAGAACAATTGATGACGTAACAGGGAGAATAGAGTTCTCTTCTGGGATATCGCTGATAGCGGATAGTAGGGAGCAGCTAGAATTGAAAATCATTCAGAATCAAAGTACAAATTCTTATTTGCAAAATTATTTATTTAAATAAAGGAATAAAAATGTCTCTAGTATTCTGCAAAGATCAGGAAAGCTGTTATAGTCTGAGCTCAACTTTTCCCCCTTGTTACATTGATGTATTTACACACCTACTCAGAAATGAGACCTGTAATTCTTGCTGTTAACAGAACAGTTAAAAGAATGGTACAGTAACAGTGTGTCTCGGGTTGATAAAATACAGTTTTTTCCTTTGCTGTTTAAGATTTTAAGAATATTAATCACTCTTATTTACGTTAGCATCTGTAGGAAAACATATGCACCAACTGTTACATTTTTCTGAAAAAACCTTTTTACTTTATAAGGAATGCCATTTCACTTTATATTGACAGTGTCATGGAAATAACACACACAGATCTAGAGGTTTGTAGGCTAATTATTTGTGCTCTGAAAAGAGAAAACCATCAGACATGACTCATCAGTCCTTTATTATAGCACATGCAGACAGACAGCCACCATATCATTGCATAAACCTTTGCTTTAAAGAGAGCTGGGCAAAATTCAAAATAAAACCAGGAAGGAAAACAAAAGAGGTAAGAGAATAAGACTTCAAAAAAAAGAACAGAAATGGAAACAGAGCTCTAGAATAGCATTTTTATGAGGTTTTTGTTTTAAAGAGAACCTAGTAAGAAATTCTGAAAAAATATCTTATTCCACATCCTGGTGGATACAAGTCCCCTGAAATTTAGGGAATAAAGAAGCAGTATAGAAGCTCATGCAGACACTAGCTGTCCAAAAATAGCCACTAACCTGGTACATAAAAGAAGTAGAAAGATGGTTGTAGCAGTTGAGGGCTTAGAACAACCTTTTATTCCAGCTTTGGACTGCTAGAAACATCCTCCTTAGTCCTGCATTACAATGAGCTCTTGAGGAGAGCCTCTCGCATACTGAGTCACTTTTTGTAAATTTATGTTAGGTGAGAAATTAGAACCCAAGACAAGTCACACAATGTCTTTCAAATCTTCTCTACTCACTGCAAATATCTTTTTGAGAAGGACAATTAACTAATTTTCTCGTGTTGAATCCTCACAACCTTAAACAAATATCGCTCAAAGCTCAAGTATCCTAAGGAAGCAGAATTTTTTCCCTTCATGACTGATGATTCAGAGTAGCTTAACCCAGATGGACAGTGCACAGCTGACTAGCCTACTGGTATGGGGGTTTATTTAATTATTTTGGTTTTGGTTTTGTTGGTGAGTCATGTATAGCAGCTTGCTCATTTTTCATCTTGTTCACATAAAATTAAATTGCTCCAGATGTAGAAAAATCACCTGCATGTGTACCTCTTTGCAAATTTTACATTTTATCATAAATAGGATTGCCTGTGCTTTTTATGTGTATCATAGAGCACTTTAAGGGCAATTTAAGCAGACAGATGCAGCAGAACCACAGACCTATACCTCCAGTTTCCTTCTCTAATTGTACAAAATGCTCTTTGATGCAAAGTAAAATAATTGTTGACAGAATATATCTCATGCTGTGGTTAGCATTATTATAAGAATTATCATAGAATCATATAAAATATAAAAGTTGGGTTGGAAAGGACCTTAGATATCATCTAGTCCCAACTCCCTTGACATGGGCAGGGATGCTGCCCACCAGATCAGGTTGCCCAGGGCCTCATCCAACCTGGCTTCAAACACTTCCAGGGATGTACCATTCACAGCTTCTCTGGGCAACCTGTTCTAGTGCCTCACTACCAAGTGAGTAAATAATTTCTTCCCAACATCCAGCCAAAATACCTCATTTTTAAAAATCTTTAAACTATCCTTATGAGTGGGCAAAGTTTTATGCCTTCAGTTTTCCTGTATTTGAAGACTGGTGTCTTGTTTTTTGTCCTTTTGTGTTGCAATGAGCCTTAAAAACCAAGCTTTCTTCACATCTGTGAAAATGGGACATCTTTGGATGCCTTAAGAGATATAACAAAGTGTAATCTTATAATTCAAAGATGAGTGCAGTTCTAATGAGAATATCAGCATATGGTTTAAATTCTGCTGCAGCATCAGATCACATAATGGAGCAAAGTAGGAGGCCTAGATTGTTGGATATATTAGCACCTTTCTGAGTCTTCTCAGTAAAACAACATTCCTGCTTTATCTGTGCTAACTTGATTTTACCAGAGCAGGCATGCCAACTTCTACTAACATCATTATTTTCTTTGCATTTGTATTTCACATAGGTATACAGTAAAGTTATATTTACCTTATTCTTACGCTGATGTTACAAAAACTTTCATTTAATCTCTGTAAATTTATAAGGTAAGTTTCCATATCCATTTACTCTTTGCCAAATGAGGCACATATTTATAAATCTATCACAGGTTCATCAGAAATATTTAAACTTTTACTATTATTCTTAGTATTCATGACATGAATATCAATTTATCACTGCTGTAATCTATACAGATTTATCAGATGACAAGTCACACTGTCGTTCATGCTAAAGCAATTTGTGCTGTTTTGCCTTTGCCAAAAATGCCAGATGTTAGGGTTAGATGTTAGTTTCAACCTGATGTTAAATATCTTCTGTAAGACGGACAACTCTGCCCCTCAGTGTTCTTAAGAAGTTTTTATTCTTTCGTTTCTGGTACAGTTAGAAACTGACCACAAGTAAGAAATGGTAATATAACTTGTTCTTTCTATCTCTCCAGCCTCTTTTTTCTTGGGGAGCTCCCCAGATGTTCTGGCTTGTATGCAAGTGCACAATTGTGGTAGGTTCCTATATAAACATATACTTAATAACTAAAAGCAACTAAAACAGAGAGAGAAGGGAAGATAGAAAGGTTTTGTTTAAACTGTTGAGGATTAATTATTTTGTGACATCAAAAAAACCATCAGTATAACTGCCCAACCAAGCTGATAATGTTTCAGTTTGCAGAACAAGACTTTAGATTGATTCCTAAATTCTGAGAACAAGACAGTTTATTATTTCTGTAGTTTTCTGGACTGCTCTGCACAACTACAGTGAAAACCTAATTAATCACTCTGTCACTACAAAGTTATGCCCGTTTAACTTCAGTAGTTTTGTTGAGTTACTCTGATAAATCAGGACTCTGAAGGGTGTAAGCTACTGTAAAGGTCCATCTGTTGGACTGAATCACACCCTCTGCAAAGCAAGAACAGCTGTTGACTACAGAAAATTAACCTCAAATATTTTGGCACTGTACTGGATTGAGTCCTGTTAAGATGTATAGTAAAGCAAATCAAGATTTCACAAGGACGACTGTCCTCACTACTGCATTATTGTGTAATTGAAAAAGCATAACAGAACCTCTGAAGAAATGAAGAAATGAAGATGTTTGAGGATCCTGTACTAAGACAATTGCTAGCACTGAAACAGCTTGAGAGAAATGCACAATTTAAAAAATTCTTTAGTGTCCCAGATGATCTTTAAAGGTCTTTCAAGCTGACTCTTCTGTGATTCTGTAAGCAGAATAAAATGACTATGCACCAGCATTTTGTTTCTTGGAAGTATTTAACAAGATACAGAATAAATTAATAGAAATTAGAAGTGTCACAAACTTGTGAAAAGTTATATGATTATAGACAGTAATATGAGAAACATACATGTGCTAATGTTATGTTAGGGTAGGAAATAGGGGATGGGAATCTTCAAAGTAAATTCAAGGTATTATGAGAAATATTTGTTTATAATCACTTGACTTAGCCACAAATAGAAATGTGATCATTTTCCTTTGAAAAATTCTGGTGGCAAGAAAGTCAAACATTATCACTGAAAAGAGCAAAATCACTGAATTCTTTTGAAACTTTTAGAGCACTGAATTCCTCTAAAACTTTTAAGTCTAAAAAGCAATATATATAAAGCAAAAGTAATTGTTTCCTGGTGTCCTTATATGACACCAATCTTTTATTGAGGCATATAACAATTTTTAGCAGGCATAAGCTTCATGAAGAAATTGTTACTAAACTTCTATATTAATTTGGGGTTTTTTATAATACATACAAGTTAACCAAATCTTGCATTGCTTAAGTATGGTCACAGACTATAAAACTACATAACATCTTATTACATATTAATAGGATTTCTGCAATAGCCATTCCATCTTCCTTATTATGTCGCAAAACAGGCCTAACTTACTAAAGTTTCCATTCAACTAGAAGCACTACTTGCATCTTTAGGTAAAATCTACAAAAAAGTTGAAGCTATCTTAGAAAAAGATTTGCAACTGTGTCTTTTTAATCTCTTTCTCAGTGCTTTCATTTCACTTCCCTCTGATATCTTCACCAATGTAGTGAAGGAGGAGGGCAGAAAAAAACCACATCTGCCAGAGGATCCTGTAAAAAGTCTGGGGCAAAGAGCTATGGATATGTTGAATATTACAATACATAGACCTCCTATCAGATCTGTAACAGAAGCACCATGAGAAACCAGCAGCACGTACGTGGTTCGTCTAGGACATCAAACACACAGAGAAAACCTAATCCAGTCTTTTTGACTAACACAGAGTTACAGATACAACATAAACACAAATCCTGCAAGCAATAACTTTAAAGCAAAATTTAATGAAATCAGAAGTATTTCAGTCAGGACCTATTGTAATAATCTCCAATCTTTCTTCACGTTTATTGAGTTTTGTCCTAATCTGTACCCTGTATTTTGCGAGAAAGAAGGGTGAGAAAAAAAATAAATCAACTCAGAATTTTTAATAATTGAAGCAGTACATTCCCAATGGTGCCATCACAAATGCAGCCTTTTTGAAACCAAAGGTCAGGCTGACAGTTGGTAGGAAAAGAATCGCATGGCTGGAGATTCATGACAAGAGTGTCTTCAGGGCTGCAAAACAGAAGGCTACAACATTGCTTCCTTTATCCCTCTATTTACTGTTCAGTCTTCAGACAAAAATATCCTTGGGCTTTGCCTTACTTTCCAGGGATTTACTGTGATCTTTCATGGACCACAGGAGGATTCTTAGTCTATCATTCTGGAAGATCAGAAAATGCCAAGGTTGGTCAGGTTCCTTAACTTGTACTTGCAGACTACAAATTCTGTGCGTAGAAATGAAGACTTTGCTTTATAATTTTACAAGTCTGCAATAACAAGAGATGATCAAATAACTTTTAATTATTCTTACATGAAGTTTTTAGATGGAATTTCAAAAGGTGCTTGTTGTGGTCTTTTTTTGTTGGTATTGATAGATTAAAGGGTATAATGTCTCTGATTCAGTAAACTAATATCCTCTACCCTTTCTTATCATACTACACTTAGTATTAAAAATAAAGAGATAAGTAAAAAAACAAACAAAAACCATCCCTGACTTCAAACAGAAAAAAAAAAAGCAGTTTAAGAGACTTTTCAGAGCAATGTTTTACTTGAATACTCAGCAATGTCCCGCAATGTTCATAGGTAAGAAAATCAATACTTGAAATCAGGATTAGCCCCCAAGAATAATTTTATCTGTTTCTTGAATCTACATTAGTTAAACTTACAAAACAGCATCAAGAAAATCAATTTTTTTCTGGTGCTTAGAAATTTCTGAGACCATTCTGGAAGGATGATCACAGAATCATAGTTTTCACAGAATTATTTATTTCCTGTAATCTTTATGGAATTTTGCAATTATTTTTCTAATTACTTAGAACTGAAAAAAAAAAAAAATCAGGCTTGCATGTTCCTCTCTTGCTCTGTCATGCAGCCTTTGTCTGCAGGTGGAGATAACTGCAAGAGGTGCTTTGAATCATACAGAACGAATAAACTTGCAGGAGTAAATGTCACTGATAGACTTATTAAGAACTTCCCTCTCCCCACAGTAATTAGGAAAACTCCCCAACTTCTGAGCGGCATTTTTTGAAACTCTTCAATATTTTTACAAAGCCTTCATTACTCTACATAGTGCCCAAAGCCATGTAGTTCTCCATCTTTGCTTGACTAGCTTCTTTTCTTTGTGGAGGCTCATGCAATTAGGAAATGCATAACTTCCATGCAGAATGAGAAGCTCCTACAGAGAAATAAAACTTCTAAAAAGTAAAAGAAATACTTTCAGAAGTTTTTTATTTTCTTTCCTGAGATGACTTTTGTTTCTTCACGCAGGACATCTGCACTAACATTTAAATGAAGAACAAAAAGGAAGAGGCAGTCAGTTATTATTTGGTTGACCATCACTCTCAAAATTGTTGCATATCAAATAAAATATTTTGGCACTTTGTATGAGGAATTTTCCTTGTGAGAAAGCTGTCTTGTTAAGATCCAGAACTTTACTATGTTTGGAAATGCAAATGGTGGAAATACAAAACATGTTACAAAAAATAAAAACACCAACAAAACCAACCAACCAACTAAACAATAAAACCAACAACAAAAATCCACAAAAAAGCCAACATAAGGACTATATGAGTTCTATTAAAGTTGTAGTTTTAGCAACACTTTCCTACTCTCATCATCAAACTCTCCTTTAACATTTATTGTGACTGGAACAGCAAAACTTACAAGGAAAGCATAAGGCAAGAGTTGCAGCTGGTGTAAGCATTATAGGTTTTTAATCATTTATGTTTCCAATTTTTCTACCAAAATAAAAGTTTGTTATTGTCACTGCTAATATTCTGCAATTTCCTTCTTTTTGTGAAGGCTTAGACCCCATTTAACTGAATTTATTTTCTTCTTATTTCTTCCAGTTTGCCCCAGAAGATTTTCAGTTTTCTGAAAAGTGACTGCAATTCTACTAGAATTGTGAGGTGATGCAATTCATAGCTTTGTGCTCAAATAATATGGAAAAAAAATAGGAAGGCCATTTTAAGTGACATGGAGAAAACATAGCCTATAGGCATGAAAGATATGAGAGAGGAGGAAAAAATCATATCTTCATCTTATTTAACATGAAAACTTCATTTCTTTTAAGGACCATACATAAATAAAGCCTTGTCTTTCCAAACGAAAGTTGGTTGCAGGAGTATTTGCAGACTTAAGAACTCATTGTTTTTCAAAATGTGAGCCTATTTATAAAAGACTAAATTATGAGAAGTTATCTGTTGTTATCCATTAAGGGATAAACAACATCTCTGATTACTCCTTAGAATGTAAGGCACCTTGACTATATAGTTCATGCTAGATGGAGCCATTTAGGCTCTTGGGTTTTGCTGAGGATTCTTTCACGCTTTTATCAGAAACAGAATAACACTTAGTCTTTCATCTTACTTATATTCTTCACAAGACAAAGTACACGACAGTCAGCTATTGAAAAGTACATTTCTTTTAATTTTTAAAGGTGCTACAGTTTCCCTTATCTCTGTAACTAAAAAATCGCACTGATGTCATGCATTCAAGGTGTTAAATGTGTATTTGTTTCTGTCATGACACTACAACAATGTTAGGCTCTGGGTGAAGCTGTCAGTCTCCAGAGGTCTTGCATCTATGGTAAATAGCTGGATATATGACCACTAGAGAGAAATTAGTTTCAGACGCCATTTTCACCATTTGTATCATGCCATGGGGTAGGAAGTTATCTTCAGCAAGGTCTGTCATAAGCAAACCTTGATGGCTATAGGTGAAAAATAAAAAGAGTAACACTAGAATATTTTCACATCAAGACTTTGTACTTTCTGTATATAATTTTAGAAACTGACAGGACTTCAGTGTTTTTCAGTGTATTTACATAAATATATGTGCAAATTCCAGCAATTTAGTTTTATCAACAAGGAAAATTCAAATTCCAGTAAGTTATATAACTCAAAATCCATATTGTTTAAAAGTGTTAAATTTTACCATAATTTTAAGATACTTTGCAAAAAACCTGTATTTTATTGGATTTGATACTGAATATTTTAGTTTCTTCTTTCCCCTCCTTGTTTTGCACTTCAACTTTTTAACTTCTCCACAGCAACTTAAGAAATGTAACATTAATATTTCCACTTAGTCTGTGGGAGTAACTTGAAAATTTTCCTTGTGTATCAGACACTACTGATGCATTTGACATAAGTTTATTCACAGTACAGTGTAGGTTGAATTTTAATGCTATGAAAAAATACTGCACTGCTATAATCAGAAACTCTGAGACCACAAGTGGCAATGTTAATTATGGTGTGTGTCTGTAAGTCACCACTAATTTCTTTTCTGCTTACCTATGTAATTTAACCTTGATGTGACAAGGCCACATTCTCCAAGTAATGGCAGCACAGGAGGAAGTGACAATTTTTATTACGTTTTATGATTAAGACATTTGTCAAATGGGAGTTCAGCTGTAATCTTCCCTGTCATTCCATTTAGCTGACCCGTTAACCAACAGAAGCTGGCTGCAATGTCATTGTACAACCTGTGAGCAGAATATATTCGACACAGTGATTGCAACTAACATTATGTAGTTTAGTGAAGATTGTACTAACCACAACTAGACAAGAACTTTATTATTATTATCATTCAGCCACAGGCTATAGATGTATGCCATTTAACCATGTTGAATCTTTTCAGCAGATTTGGCTTTGGAAACTGAAGGGCTGTCTCAAGCATTTAAGACAGACAAGAGACAGACTGAAGCTGACCAGACCTTTGAACACAATCTCATGCAAATTCCAGTAATCTAAAGCAATGAAAGGGTTTTAGACATATCCTTGATTTGTCATGTAGGAGACTGCTTTTTCTCCTCACATCCCAAACTTTCCAATAGCCAAGTAAGGACAAGGCAGAAGATGAGTCTGTGAGTCTGCATTTCGGTAAGTCTTAATCAAATAGATCTTGGCTTTACTAAAACAGGAGTCCTTGTGTGGTCCTCACAGATTGATCTTTCCCATTTCCTCTCCCCTTAGAACAGACAGCCCTGGTCTATGATGGGTGGGGGAAGGAAAAAAAAAAAAGGAAAAAAAGAAAAGAAGTATTACCAGGTAATAGAGCATAAAACTGAAGATATGATCTCCAGAATCTATTTTTAACCTCCATTACACTACCTGGCACAGCACCAAATTTTTAGTGACCAAAACTGAAAGCCTTAACTTAGTCTTCATTGAAATAATTGAAATATAATAGACAATATAAAAATAAGTCTTAAGGGTAATATGAAAAAATTCATACACTCCATTTATTTCCTTTGATACTTTAAGCAGCTTGGTGTTCTGCCAAACCAAAAGATATAAATCTTGCTTTGTATTCCCCTGAAAATGCAAGTCATCTAAAGTCAATTCTCCTCAATGAAATTTTTTATCGTAATGGGTCCAAGATTAATTTTTTCCATTTTGTTCTTATAGAATATTTCAAGAGGCTTACCTTCACTGTTCTGCTCATGCATCTAAAATAGTAATTCTGTGCAATTACTATTAGGGCTTCTGATCAAACTGCTTTCATTTCTTTCTAGATCAGAAACATACAGTTTGTTTCAGGGAAGGAAAAAGAAAGGCAACAGAATGTAAAAAGACACACACACAAAAAAGAACATACTCCAAAACAAAAAAAACCCTGTTGCTAAAGAAGGTCCTGCTTATTTTCAAATGTTTTGATAACCTGAAATACCATGGGGGTTTTTGGCTGTTTTGAGAAATTGAATTAATGTCAATCCTTCCAAAGACGTTTAGTTAGTTAATTTGTTGAACAACAGGCGAACAAATATATATAACAGAGTATCTATATATACATATACATATACACATCACACATATATGTATGTAGTATATTAGTATACTTATGCTACCCTTAACTATTATGAAAGGGCAATTAACCACAGCACCAACAAGCTGGCTGTGGAAAAAAAGCTAAAACAGATGGTTCAATAATTCCAAGATACTGTTTCAGTTTGTTTATATTCCAATAGTAGTAATAAATTTTAACAACCTCTCTGAAATCCTAGTGCAGTCTAAGCTTTGTAGCATTTACTACATAATTGTTATGAAGAGCAGTATTACAAGCATGGACAAGCTCGAGATGCTTCTAAGTCTGTGTCATATTTGATAGGCTCCAACTTTGTCCTTTTTATGAGGAAGCTACAAAAATCACTGTGGTAGTAGACTTCTGCATCACAGAATGGTAATTTCAGTTTCTCTTCTCAAGAGTATCCCTGAAATTTTGCTATGCTTCTAATCCTTCCCTTGGTTCTGTGTGTTACACTGATAGCTGGCATGCCTATTTAAATATTCTACATGAATTTTGTTAAGAAAATATTTATTATGTATTACAGGATGTCTAATGCCTGTTGTTAGGCAATTGCAGCAAATATGGAAGAAACTGGAGGCAGCAGAGCTTTAAAATGATTGTTATGATGAAAGACACTGACTCATTCAACATGATAAATACTCATTCAGGAAGAGGTAGGAAACATGACTGCTGTAAACCTTTGCCTTTAGTTTAACTTGTGTTTACAGCCTTACAGAGTTTGCAAACTACACACTGTGAAGCATTAGAACATAATAAATAATGATTGCTTAACACAAAGGAGTTATTGGGTCACAAGTGGTTATTTAATGAGATTTCTATAGGTGAAGTAGGAAGAGCTGCGATATGAAGTGGTCATTGAGAGGCATTCAGAGTTTGGTATCAATTCTGTTGAAGATAAAGAGCCAAAGGTGAACAATTGCATGAGAAATTACTTTCTTTTATTGTGCATCTAGTGCAGAATTTCAAGGTTTAAGGGCTTTCCAAACATGATTGACTGCTAACTGAATTCAGAAGCTTTATTACTGTTCTGGCTTGTGTATACTTGACAGTTGTCATCCAAGCTCTCAATTCATATTCATCATTTTAATTCTCAATAAGGGCAGAGAAAATAAACAGTCTATTGTTTTCACCCTCTCAAATTCTTCTGAACTACTTTTTTAAAAGTTTCTAATAAACTACAGCTGGCTGTACTCAAAGATATTCTCTCTGCTCTCCTCCCTTTTTGATCACTGAAGTGTTTTCAGACACTGTAAATTATTTATGGCTTATCTATTACTTCCTTGGCCTTTCAGGGTTTTGTGCTCCAGTGGTTTTCCTGCTACCTCAGCCTTACTTCAGTAGCTCTTCCAGCAAGACCCCAAAATTTTATTTGTGTTTTCTTCTCTCTGCCCCACTTGCACAGAGCTTTCTGTGCTGCCATGCCTTCAATGACTAAGGTCAGTTTTCAGTGTAACTCACACCCTTAATATATCCAGCTCTTTCCCTTGTATATGCAAGAATATACATGCACATAACATGTATATATATGATATATAATATCATATATATATATGCATTGTGCCTTTGCATGAACAAATTTTCTGTCTTTATCCCCAAAATGGTTTCTCTTTTTTGTTTATCCTATATTTCTGCCCTCTGATTAGGTACTACTTTCCCTTCTAAGAAACAAACAAGATATATATCAGCTGAAATTTACAAAAAAAATTACCTGAATAGATAGGTAAGATTAGGTTTAACATAAAATCTTTCCAGTGCAATAAATTTCACTTTTCCTGACAGCTGCTCTACTTATCTTTGTAGTCCAGTCTCATGTCATATCTAATTTAAAACTGAAAAGAAAAGAAAAAAGAAAAAAAAATTGAAGACAACAAAACAAACCCCACAAACCAACAAAGAAGCAAACAAAAAAATAAAAAAAAGGAAAACAGAAAACAAAAAAATCCCCAACAAATCAAGAGCATAATTTAAAAATACAAGTGTTTCCTCACATCATACTATATGTCTGAGGAAGACATTTTTCCTGTCACTGCAGTTCTAGCTTCCCATTGTTGAGTTAAGCTGGATTATTGCCATTGATTTGTCTGGAGTAGGTACTGAGTCACTTTAAGGCAATGGGTGAAATAAAAGAGGTGTGCAGTCTGTCAGATGGATTCTCTTTAAAGATTAGCAGCTGTACACATTTTAGTTATAGCTACTATTAGAAGCTGATGTTGAGGTGATAATGTAATTAGTAGTGTTGTGAAATATTAAACTTAACATGCTGCATATTGATGTTTCTTCCCAGGAAATCCTTGATGCTTATTGTTTCTGTCAGACAAGGTAATGTGCCTGAATATTTCATCTGACAGAAACAGCAACTCTGCATAAGCAACTCTGGAAAACAACCAAAGAGTGAAAAGGAGCAGCCAAATATTTTTAATGGTACTCAAAAAGTAAATCCATTTTGTCCAGGAGCTATAAGATTCTGTGTGAAGGCAGTCTATATTCTCTTGAGACAAAAGTTACAGATGTAGACAGACAGGTAATATACTGAATGTGCTGATACTTGTTTCCAAAGACTGCTAAGCTTTAAACTTCTCTGTGGAAAACAAAGAAGCTATTTAATGATGCTGCTGCTAAATAAATATACAAAATGCAAATTGCATTGCTTTCTATGACTTGCAATCATTAGATTATTAATATCTTTTTTTAGTGCCAAGTTTATGCACTATGTTGTGTCACTCTCCTTACTGTGGGAAAAATCAAGTGTGGTCTTAACCTTACCTTTCCACTAGGTAGACTATGTGCTGTCACAGTCAGTTGGTACAACTACAAAAGTCCAGCAGTATTCAGTGTACTGGAAGACTTTGGTGTGCTACAGAATCATATTTACCTACAAGAAATAAAAGCCTTGCCTCAGTGCAGCAAACATCACTTTTCAGTTTGGTGTTTATGCATACAGCAACTGGACAACTACTTTCCAGCCAACTTCCCACTGACTGTGGAGGTCAAGACTAAAGAATATGCTGATGGCCGCAAATTGCTTAACAGTAAGATAATGGGGAGGTTACATATATTCCCTTACACTACATATCAAATTGTGAAGATGAATCCATTGAGCACCTACAAGCAGCCTGTTTGCAATGAAATTTTAGCTTTTGCAGAAAATTCAACATTTGCATTTAGTTGCATTATTTCTTCAAGAACTCAATGCCACTCTCTAATATCACAAGAAAGCATGATTACGGAAAGGAAAATATTTTTATCTTACTGTCCCAGAGGGGCATGGGAAGGACATGGAATTCCCAAGTAGCTGGAACAACAGACCTAGTTGCAGCGTCTTGAAATTGTTCAAGCAAGGTTCTGACACCTATAGAGAATCAAAAGCACTTTTTGAGAAAGAGAATTTTAATATATAGTAGCATTCAGAAAGATATGTGAAACTAAAATTGCTAATAGATTTGTTAAGACGGAGTTATGAAATAGTATCTAGTAAGATTAAACACCTCAACAGAAAGATAACACTATTATAAAGCACAAGTTTAATAGAGTCTATATATGCAAGAAGAATAATTTGATTAATTTCTTACTTATATTCAATTAATGACTCAATTAGGCAACTAGAGAACTTTGACAGAACCCATTATAAGGTATCAGACAGTGACCAGAACCATAGACATTTCAGCACCAGATAAATTAAGGAAAACCTATGCATCTCTGTCAAGCTGGAAAAGAAAAAAATGAATCAGACCATGTCTAGAAAGCAGGCAATTTGTGGCTGTGATCTGACCATCAAGAAATTGGAAGTTAATAACACAAGTGGAAGAATGAGGAATTGACTCCCTAGGGCAAGCATTTGTTGAAGGAGTTTGAGAGACCTCTGGTAGGCATTCTCTTCTTTTCCTGCAGATACGATGCAGAACTTCATCAGAAAAGGAACGTCCACAGTTAGCTAAACTCTTCCTCTACCAATACAATTTAGTTGGATATTCGGAATTCAGCTGTGCTAAAGGGTTATGCAGAGATCAGAGCAGCAAAAAAGTAAATAGGCAGTTAAACACTTTATGTGGAAGAATTGCTACAGACTAGATAAGCAAAAAAATAGTTGACTTTTTTATATTCATTAACTTTTGTGTATTTTATAAATAAGTATGTGTGACATGCCTAGACAAATCTTACAGTGTAAAAGCAAAACTTTTCTGTTACTGAATGCTTTATCTCATTTGATAGCTTTGGTGACTGGGCTGGAAAGATGCCAGGTTGTATGGGCCTGACAGTGGGGTTCTGTTGCAATTAACCTTATGTTTCAATGTCAGTACAGCAGAAAGTACTGATACACAAAGTTTAACATCCAGAGTAAAGAATGCCTATAGCTATAAAAAATTATATGCTTGGTCAGAGATTTAGCATATGTAAACTTCCTACACATTCAGAAGGATGTTAGACATCCATATTACCACCTAAACTCTGATACAGAAACAAAGCAACTGCATATCCCTGAGTGTGATTGTTTCTGCAAATTTCTTTTTCTTGGGTCTTTTTTCACAGTCTGTTTTCTCATGCCTTTCACACTGATATCTAAAGGTCATCATCATTCACATTGTCAGGAAATGTTAATCAAATGAAATTTCTATAGTTTTAGCACAAATATGAACCCAATATACTATATATGATTTTATTACAGGACTATTCCATTTTTGGCAATTTCTGTATTGTCCCAAGGAACTACAGTGAGAGTCACATAAACATTTAAACAGAGGTGTCTGCTAGAGCCCTTGCTTCCCCTCCACAACTGCAATTAACAGCAGCAATAAGTGAGGATGGGACACATTAATTCCTGTGCCCAAGAGGATGCTCTTCACAGTGCATCAACACACTGTCTTATGAGCCATATGACTCATTGCTCTGTGACAACTGGTATTCTCAAACCCTGACAGATGCTCGCTAACATAACTTGAGAACTGAAACTATGTTTTCTTATTGGAAATAGTGATAATTATTCAGATTTCTCATTCCTTCCCAGCTGACAAAGTCAAAAGACCTTTCTGTGTATCTTCTTTATAAATGGTTCTACTAAAGGAAGTCTGAGTTTGCTTTAATAGAGAGGAATTTAATAATCCAGGTATGTTGTAATGATGATACGGCTGAGTCTGATACATGATTGAAGTAGTATAAGCATATGTTACTCTAGGCTATGGCAGAGTAATTTTTAATCAGGTCAAGAATATATTAAAGGTTTAACTCATGGCTTTAGTACAATTCCAAAGTCCCTGTTAGTGCATGTATTTTTAATTGTTGACAGTGATGGAAAGTAATATAAATTTCCCACAGCATCCTCTGATATCAGGAAGGCATGTATTTGAAATCATCCCTTCTGACAATAAATGACCAAGACAGAAACAGTAGGATCCAATCCATTAATATATATTAATGTGAGTAATTATTTGAAAGGGGAATAAGAATCTAAGAACAGTAATGACTGATCAGTCAAGGTTGATTTTTTTATAATTAATGCTTGATATATTTCTCCTCCTTGAATCATCTGTCCAGATGATTTTAGTATCTCAAATATCCAGTTGACACAATTCTGCTGTTTAAGTGTCACATTTTAGGAAAAGCCACCTCTAACTTGTTTCAAACCACTTGCCTGCTATTCTAATTTGACGCTCTCTATTTAATGTATCAGAAAACATCATGGATAATATTACTAAGCAATTAATTTACTTTTTTTAGATCCTTTAAAATCCTTGTATCATAGGAAGTATGATTTCTAAAGTTCTGTGTACAGTAAAATACTTTGTCTTAAGTATATGGAAGAGTTTTTTTTTCTCTTTCTTTATTTCATCAGAGGACACAATTAGATTGGTCAAAGAAGCATTCAGCTTCAAAATTTCAAAGCTGACTTTTACACTGGACATTGCACCACATAGTCCAATACTTGTTCTAGTCTCTCATGACAGAAATACCTGCATTCGCTCTTATAATTTACAGTCAGAGCATTCAATATTGTCCATTTTTAAACAAGAAATAACTCACATCTCATTAATTTTTTTAATGTGAAATAGTGGTCATTTCTAGTAGACAGGGTTTAACAGCAAATAAAATTTAAGGCACATTGACAAAAGTTTCAGTTTAGGTCCAATTTTTCCTTCCTTTTGAAAGCAGACCAAACCTTAGTTCAAATATTTTGATATAAACATTAAAGAGCAGCTGCAAGTCTAATGGTAACAGATTCGGCGATTCCAAGGTATGGGTAGGGCAATGTCTTATCTGTTAGACAAGGAGGTGACAAAGGATGCAAGTGGAAACCTAATTCAACAGTGGGAACAAAGCGGGATAGTCACCATGTGATTTACTGATTGTTGTTGCCTGTTACGCTAAAATATGTCCAGAAGAACTTTTGCATGTTGTAACCTTGTATTTCTGTTTTACCTGATTGGAGCATGATCATAATTTGAGTTTCCTCAAAAAAAAAATTTAATGTTCTAAAATAAAAATTTGCATATCAGAATCTCTGGATGCCAAAAGTCTGTTGTGGGTGACCAGGACCCTCTGTTCTGTCAAATAGGATACTCATTTTGAGACAGAAAGAAATATTTTTAGTAGTGGAGAAAATGGGCAGCTTCAGGGGATACTGCATTTGCTGAAAAAGGGAGAGCATTTGATGACATTAGATAAGAGTTTGCAGAAGAGTAGCAGGAATTAAATAGGATTGCCCAGACTTTTCAGTCATCTGTTGGAAAGCAGTGTTCTAGAAATGTATTTAATTAACTGAAGGTTTCTAAATAAAACAACAAAAAGCTCCTGGGAATTAGTGATACAAAAGGACAAAAAACATCTAATAAAATTCAGTTTTTGGCTGCTAGTCATATTTTGATTCCCCTTGGAAACAAGACAGAAGACAAAACAACTGTATTGTTTAAAAAACTAATATTCTCGTGTTTGACATATTACTTTCTTTATATATCTTTCAGCATAATCCAAAATATTTTATCACTATCAAGTAAAATTTTCTTTTGTTGTGACAGTACTGTTTACTGCTCCTCTTTGCATCACACTGTTAAAACACCAAAAAAGATACCAGAGAGGTAATACAGATGAGATACCGCTCCCTCAGAGCTTCAGGATTTTTTCAGTCTAGGAGATCTGAAAAATGGCAGTGGGAGATAAGGCATAATTAGAGAAACCAATAAACTCTTTTACAGCCTACAGTTGATTTTTCTATATCCCTTCCTTTGACTCTGCTGCCATTTGCATGAAACTCACAATTTCACTATTTCCAAATATTTCCAGCTTTCAGATAAGAAGATCTTTTTAAGAATCCAGTTGTGTGGGCATGTAAAAAGTCTGAGCACAAATTCCCATGTTCTAGTTTTTGACTGACTCATCTGGCCACTTTAGTTCTGCATACCTAGATCCTCACCAGTAGGGCCAGTCTATAATTAATGAAAATTCACTGTGTGTATTAAAAATTAAGTCATATTAGCAAGTCCTTTTTAATTGAAATACCAACATGCAGGCTGATGACAACTTAATGGCAGATGGAAATCAATGAACCACAGAAAAGAAAAATTCAAAAATAGCTGACTCTAAGTGAGGTGCTGGCAGATGGAAAAATAAATGTGTGATGCCTTCCTTACGTTTGATTAGGGAAAAATTATAGCAAATAAAAGATATTTTCAGAATATTTTGTGCTCTTAATAATGTGTTGTTGAGATGGTCGATGTGCAGAAAAAGTGAGTATCCTAACCTGCGTGAAAGAGTGGCATTTAAGTTGCACTGGAACAAACCTACTGGACTTGTATGCAGATTGCAGATGTTCATGCACTTAGCAGAAAGCCAGGTGAGTTGAGTACCCGTACAAGGGCACTGTGGGATGGTACCAGACAACTGCTGGGAAAATGGCTAGATGGACTAGAACTATAAAGTCCCAAAGAAACAACCCACAAAACAGGGAGATTCCATGGTTAAATTTCCTCGGAAACTGTTAAAGACAAAACTTATTGGATTGAGCACTATCTTATCACTTTTTGGCATCAACCAAATCAATATCTAGAAACAATGATTTGATTTGAGAATCCAAATAATTTCTTTCAATTTTAATCAGTGTCTAAAGCAAGAACTCCTTCTATTTTTAGTCCTAAATACTTTTTTGGTAGTGTTAGAAAATGGAAGTAGAGTCTAACAAGGGTCATAAAAAAACCCTGTGAATCTTCCTTGTTCCTTGAAAGCAGTAGTAGATTTAACATGCTAAGTAGGCTACATTCCAAGTACTGTCCTTGGTAATATAGAATTATCACCTGTTGGTTTTGACAGCAATTGTACATCCAAAATAAAGACCCGCTTTCAGTTAGTGGTGCCCTTCAGGGCTGTATTTAATTGACTTTAGGACAGAGAACAGGGTTATCTCTCTCATCTAGTAGACCAGCTGTAGTGCTGCTTCCAGCAATTAAACATTTCAACATTCAGGAGAGAAATCCCTCAGTAAAAGAGTGCTGTTAAATGCTCTTGCTAATATTGTGAACAGGATTGTTGCTGAGTGCCCCATATGACATTGGAATTCTGGCACTGAAGAATAACTTGGCGTGAACTAAAGTACTTTCACTCCTACCCAGGATATCAGAAAGATCTGTAGTAGTTGCCCTTGAGTAAAAGGGCAAAAAAGAGAAAGGACATTTGATCTTAATAATGACTTACCAATTCTCATTAATGAGCAGGATATCCTTTGTGAATTATAAAAGGAATAATGAAATGAAAGAAAAATGTATTGATAAAAAGCAATTAGAAAAAATCCCAGAGAAGATCAACTTATGAGAATACAAAAGTAGGTTTGAGCTCAAGTTGGTAGAGCAATCATACACACATTTTAAATTACTTCACTTTTTTCCCCCAGATTCTAGATTTTTAGATGGCCATGGTATAGTTAATGAGGTCATGCTACACTTTTTTTTTTAATTTTTATTTGAAATGTCCATATCTGTAGCAGTTTTTCAAATGATTTGAGAAACTATTATTGCTTTTTCCTTTCAAATACCATACATTAAGAATTAAAGAATTTCCAGAAAGTGATTTGGATTTTCTTCTGAAAGATTTAAATAGTGGGTAAATAGAAAAAGTAATTTTTAAACACATCCCAAGCTGCCAAGGTTTGTGCCTGCAGCTGCAGACACACATTTCTAAATGTTTAGAGCAAAATCTTATTCTTATAGCTCACATTTCTCTAAAATATCTTTAAATATTTTTTTTGGATCCTGCTAATTTTATATTTCCTAATAATCAGCCATAATTATTAAATTACATAAAATACCACCTAAATATTAGGACATTAAAAAAAAAAAAAGAGGTTATCTGATAACTAGCAAGAAATATCCAGCTCTACAACTCTACAGGAATCAGGAGTATCTAGAACTGTAGTGTAAATAACTTTGCCAAACACATTTGTAAAACCTGAAGTATTTATTTTTTGTTTTTCTCTGTACTTGAATTGGACTGTGGTTGTGGTTTATCTCTGGCAGCTAACTAGTCCCACACAACCACTTGCTCATCATAAGGGCAAGAGTGAGAAGACTCATGGCTTGCATTAAAGAAAGTTTAGTAGGTGAAGTTAAATCTGCACATGCAATCAAAGGAATTCATTGCCCACTTTCTGTGGGCAGGCAGTGTTCAGCCACCCCCAGAAAAACAGGGTCCCGTCATTTGTAACAGTAATGGATAAAAATGCTGGAAAGACAAACACCAGCACTCATCCTTCTGCTTTTTCTTTCTTACCCAAACTTCTGCTGCTGAGCATGATGTCATATGGTACTGGATAGTCTTTTGCTCAGCTGTGATCAGCTGTCCTGGCTGTGCCTCCTCTCACGCCTCCACTTGCTAAGCCCCAGCCTACTTGTCTGGAGGAACAGAGTGAAAAACAGAGAAGACCACAATGTTATAAAAGATAATAAAACAAAATATAGGAAATAGCAAATATAAAATGTATAAAAAAAATTGAAAAAAAAATTGTATGGATGAAAAAATATTGCTAAAATATCCCTTATATTCCTCAGCTTACCTTTTTGAAATCCTAGCTTTCAGTTCTAATCTCTTCTCTTGCTATTACTACTCTAATATCATATCAATAATATTCTAACCATTTTGAAAATAAATTCTTGCAAATGCCTAATTTAATAATGTTGAAAAATTGCATTCATTTTTTTTTTTTAATTCTCATTTAAAACCAAAGTAAGTATATTTTGAAATTGGTCTAAATTGGGAAATAATTTGCATTACACTTCAATATCTAAGCTGGTTAGGTATTTCTTTTGAGCAGTCAGAAATCTTAGCTATTCACTTAGGCATATCTCAGGAAGGGGATTCACAAAACTGTGGATGTTAGCTGTGATGTTATACTCTTGGTAGGTACCCATGTCCACCATAGTAACTTGTATTTTGCATCAGTGAGGACAGACTTAAATATACACAGAATACTTAGTTATCAGGAACTTATTTATCAGGAAAAGCTATCATAATATCTTCAAGTCATTCCAGTCTAGTAAATCAATTCTGAAAGATCATGCTGACGACTGCACGATCACAATCCATAGTGTAGAAAATAAGAGAATTGCAAGGTTAGTTCCAGATCAAATCTAGGTGGATACCTACCTTATTTAATGGTTATGAGGGACTAAATCTATTAAGATGTTAAAAGCTGTATTTTTAAAGTGCTGCTCATCTATTTCAAGGAAGCTTTGAAGCTATTGTAAATGATGAAGAAGGTAGAAAATAAAAAGTTTTGTGGTTTTAGGTTTTGCAAATAAACAAATATTGTTTCATCTGTTTTTAAAAGCAGTTAATTTAGGAGCTCTTCAGTGGTAGAATTAGCTGGTAACTCTTAGGTACAAGTTATTTGACAACTTTTAATAAATTTGTTTTACTTGCACTATTTTCTTCTAAAATAAATATTTTAGATAAGGCAGATTTCAAGTCACATTCATCTGGCTTGGAAAAGCAAAGCTTATATGTATGTTTTCTTTAGATTATCTTAATCAATTAAGAAAAAAGAAGCTTTTGACTGGAGAAAAAAGAAACTTCTGAAAAATAGTTAATGAAAAGCCGCAGATTCTAACTCTTAGCAGAGTTTTGTAGTAGCTTAAAATTCTCTTACTGCTGCTTACATCACAACCATTAAAAAATACCAAAACAAACAACCCCCCCAAACAAACAAAAAAGCCCTCAAAATAAAAATCCAAAACCAACTGTGAGGGAAAAAAAAGTCATATTTCTGGATTTAGTATTACTAGAATTGTATGTAGATTATTGCATAAAGGTCAAATTTCAGCTACTGTTCCAGCTATGGATGCAGAGGCATAGAATAATACTAGCTTGTTCATCCATTTTTTGAAAGAGCGTGCCTGGTTTTTTTACAAAGGAGCAAGACTGAATAATTTAAAGGGAAGAGAAAAAATTAAAGCAGGTCTGGATGTGAATACAAAAAGTATTGCTGCGAACAGGGAGTGACCTAAACTGGCATCTCATGTATACTCAAAAGTGTACCAATACTTTCTTCCCTCAACCAGTTCCTGCACTCACAGTGCCTAGCTGTAACCCCTTGGTCTTGTACAGCAAAAAAAATTCTGAACATTTCTCAGCTGTATCTGATGTGATCAAAAGTCTATTGAGCTCCCAATTTAGTACTGATTTTTCCCCCAATCAGTAGCTTAATAATTTTACTGTCAGGTCGCCTGCTTTTCAAAAGCTCACTCTAATATTTCTCAAGTTCCCCTTGAAGTTACATTCCCTGAAAAACTGGTCCTGCAGTACCGGGTTTGACATTCAGTGCTACAATTCCTAACTCCTTGCCAAATCACTTCCTGATGAATGATATCCATTGACTGTATGCCCAAAGTCCTTATAGCAGCCCTAAGTCTAACTAAAACCTTCCTATCTTCATGCTCAATTCCTTGCTACAAGAACAGTGCTTGCCTCCATATTACAATGCTGCAATCCAAGGTGTCATTTCTTACAAGCACAGCCAGACATGGCCAATTTTTAACAGCCCTGAATAATGGCAACTGAAAATATGGCCAGAACTTAGTCTTTCTGAAAGCCAAGAACACATCTTTTTCTTGCTCTACAGAGAAATACCGTTAATAGTAACAGGGGCCCAACATCAACACAACAAGTTAAATTTTCATTAATTGAATGCAGCTGTGAATGGTCCCATCAGTGTGTTTGATCCTGTAAACACAGAGTTTTGAAAGGATTCTCAAGCCTGGCATAACCATTGCTTGTTGAATAAACTATTGTTTTGATCAAAATTTACTGTCAAAAAAGAGTTCCTCTATGTTTCATTTGATGTAAAATTTGAAGTTAATTTGTATTATTGGTTGTCTATGAGTCAGGTCAGACACTATGGGAAACTTGATTAACAATAGATATTGTTTGACAAACATTCTGTTACACTCTGCTAAATAAAGAATATGTAGAATAATTCTTATTGCAGTACTTCAAAAAACTGTTAAAGCAACCAGGTTCCTTTTCCTTTTCTTACACTTCCCTTGTGCCGTATCATATTGAACCTTGGTCCCCAAATAAGTTGCTGTCTGAGCATTTAGAGCATTTGTTAATCTTCTGAGCCTTGCTAATCCACTTCATTGGCACAGAGCATTCCTAAGCACTGAGAAGCCTCAAGGAAGTTGTAAGTGAAGTCTCAAGATGAAGACATCTGCTCTTCACAAATATTCCCACCCTTCATGATGTTCTTCTGCATACCATTATTCAAACATAGAATTTGACGAGTTTTTAGGATGGACTGATAGCAACCATCAAATACTAATAACTGACAGCACAGGCAGAATTCTAATTTCTTCTGACAGTTTACAGCAGAAAGTCTTGAGATATGGTAAATATTTACACACTTAATGCCCACAAGTTTTTAACAGAAAGAGCAAGGCTCGTATGGATGCAGAATGAACAAAGAACATGTGTTCAAACATCAGAAGAAACAGCACAAAAGTGTTTTAAAAGGTAGCCTGCACTGGAAAGGAAAGGGCACCCTTCCCCAGGCACTGTTCTCTTGGGAAGTACTGAGGAAGATGTTGCTTGTGACAAGATGAAAAGGCCTGCATTCTGAAAAGGTCACAGCACAGATGACTTCCTAGCCGATGACCACTACCCTCATACAAGAAAGAAGGAAATGAGGCTGCTGCATGTAGTACCTACCATCCTGTTTTTCTCCTTGCTCAAATGAACAGACTATGTACCCACAAGTGAGTAAAAGCATACGGTAGACATCCACATGTTCAAAGACTTACGAAAGCATAAGCCGGCAAGATTCATGTCTCGTGACTCCTAAGGCATGCAAGAGAATTGTCCAGAAACCTTTTTGTCATCTCCCATCATGAACTAATGCTTTTCATATCACATACAAATATGTGAGTGAGAGAGTGTGAATGTGTAAAATCCTTTGCTTGAGGAATTTCTAAATAAGTATCCTGCACTGACTATTACTTCACTAATTTCTCTACCATGCTATTGCAATGTAGAACCACATTATCAAACTATATATTTAAAGATGCCATTGCTCCAAGTGATTATAGAATATATCTCATGTTTATTCTCACAATAAAGGAAAGAAGATGCTGTTGCAAGGCAACGTAAAAAATCACCTCACTTAAAATGAATAATACAAAGGCTTCCAGTAATTTTCTTGCCTTAGGTTTGAACATTGAATTATTTATGTTTATTGTAAATATCCTTTGGTCATATGGAACTTTTAAAGTTACCAAATAAATATTTCACATTTGGTCCATTTTCTTTAGGTAAAAAATCACCACTTAAGTCTGTGCAACTGTATCTTCCAGAAATCCAATTGCTTACTGCTAGCTTTGGTGAAGCTGTACTCACTTCAGCACTCAAATTCACAAATATTAGCAAGAAAAAAGCACAATGAATGAAGTAAATTCTCACTTGTGTAATTTCCCTGAAAAGTAGTAATCGAAGTTAACCTTCTCAGTAGGATGTGACAGAAGTTCAATGATAATAGAAGTACTGCTGCTTTAGGAAGTCTTCAGGGTTTGCAGACCCAATATTCATCATAGCTCATCAAGAAAGGTAAATAATAGTATTTAGACACCAGCATTTCAAAAACACCCCTAGGCAAAGTGAAAGAGGTCAACAGTTCCATTTCCTTTATGTTTCTTTAATGAATAGCTGAGAAATATTTCATGCTACAGAGAATGAATGCCTTTGATAACTTAATAGACTAAAGTTACATAAAAAAGAAGGTAACAGTCTGTCAAACAATAAAATATTAAGCATTTATGGAGTATACAACCACATAATGTAAAGTCAGTAAAACCTACAAGTCAGTTTTGTGTGTGAGCACTGTCTCACACACACAGTGCTTGCTATACAGGAAAGTGATCAGCCTAAGACCCAGACCAAGACCCATTACTGATCAGAATGCCCTTATATTCATGTGTAATTTTTTTCTGTTACTTAAACATAGATTGGCAAGAAACATATGTTATCTTTTATATGCTGAAAAAGATCTGAATCTGATTTGTCAAAATCTGAAAATTTCCGAAATACAAAACCAGTTCTTACAGTGAATTTTGGTGCAAAACAGTTGTTTGCATTACCTAGAAAATATTCAGAAATGAAGAACGTTGGAATTAAACTGGGACTACTCTGTGAATGAGTTCATAGCTATTGACTCATTTACTATTGCTTAAATTATTGAATGCTTAGTCTTTCAGGCTACAAATCTTGAAAGAGGCTAGATTTACAATAGATCTGATCCATTAAATCTCTTACCAGGAAATTGTTTTTCTGCCTGAAAAAAAGTGCCATGCTTCTACAACTCAATATATCATCACCTTCACCAAGGACAGAAGCTGAGTTCAAAACGGCAGGACAGAAAGAGGTGGAGAACTGTTCCAAAAAAAGCAACTGAAACTACATAGGGACAAATGTAAGATTCTGCACTTAGAAATCACAAGCTCCAGAGTCACTCAGGACAAAAAAAAAAATCTTGAAATATTAAAGAAGATATGAAATCATTCCCCTGCTTTGAGCTGAAAGAAATCTCACCTGGAAAAAATATTTTTAATTTGGAAAAAATCTTTTTAAAAAAAGACAAGCAAATTATCCCCAAATTACCCGCTGAGGAAAAGATAAATAGTGACCATTCTGTAACAGTTTAAAAATAAAAATAAAAACATAACCAGACAACAGGATAGATTTTTGGTGGAACTGCAGAACTTCAGTTGCAAACTGTTTTCATCACTTAAAGCAATGCAATTTCTGCCTTGGGAATAATTTACATCCTTCTCCTTTGCTTGATTATTCTTAGAATGAGAAAGGTTTTCCTTCTATCCAGTATGAAACTCTTCTCTTGTTTCAACTCACATTTCTTGTCACTTATACTCCCACCAGATTATCATTTGTAGGTTTTGCAGGCTACCACTAAGTTTCCCTGAATTCTTCTCCTGATCTGGTTCCTTAGCCTCTCCTCAATAGTCATGTGTATCTCTGCTGTATATCCTTCCTGTAATACATGGCTGGAGGTGGGGGAAGCGAGGTCACAGTCCTAGATGTTGTATCTCAAATGCCAGGCAGATGGGCTGAATCTCTTCTCTTGATGTACTGGCTCTGTTCCTGGCAATATTGCCCAGGAAATTGCTTGAGACCTCTGTAGTAAGGGCTTTTTTCAAAGGCCTGGAAAGCATATAATCCATTCTTATATGTAAATATTTGCAATGTTTGCAATGCATATAATTAATATTAAAACAAATATATTAAGGCCAGAGGCATATGTACAGATAAACACTGAATATCAGGACACAGACTTCTCAGTGAGAAGTTACTTGTTTTGTTGAAAGTAGAAGCATGAGACTGTCTATCAAGTCACTTGCTCAGGCTAGTGTGAGGTAAATAAAAAGCAGACTGAGTTTCATCACAGTGAAGAAGTCATGCTGCTACAGGGAAGTATTTTCTCTGTAGGAGGGCCCTTTTGATGCCCGGAGTGTAGAGCTGGAACCTCTTTACAGCTTTGAAACCCTTTATACTACGTGTTCTTGTTATGGGATGGCTACCTAGCTACACAAATACTGTCTAGTAAGATAGTGACTGGAAAATAGAAATCGCTGGGTACTTGCTTTGCAAATGTGAGATGCTGGTGCACAGAAAAGGGAGGGAAGAGCTGGAATCAAAAGGAGGTGAAAAGCAGTAACTAATATGAGAGAACTTTAATCAATGTTACTATGCTACCTTTGCACACAACAGGAAAACTGAGACGAAAAGCAGAAGCCAGAACTACAAAATTAGACTGAAGATGAAAAACAAATAAAGTTGCATGTATCACTTATAACTTGCAGTGGAGTGGAGGGGTTCCATCTTGCAGGGAGAGGTTCCAAAATTTGGAAGGAATGAAAAACCAATCTTGTCATCAGGATTTGTAAGAAGGAGGATGTGGTGAACTATTACTTTGTCAGCCCTCATGCTGATCTTTGGGAATGTGATAGATCAAATCTTTCTGGAGACCCTTTCCAAGTACATTAAGGACAAGAATGTCATCTGAAATCAGCAACATGGATTTACCATAATGAATTTTTCCTAATCCACCCTATGTGACTGACATGGCTGTTGTGGGGAGGGTGGTAGTTGTTGTTATAAATTAGAGGAAGACTTTCAATAGTGTCTCTTGCTGCATCATCTGAGACAGATGAATGAACAAGAATGGACTGAAAACTGGATCAACTGCTGGACTCCAGCTGGAGGCCAGTCACTAGTGATGTGTTCCAGGGGCTGACCTTTTAAAACCCTTCTTAATGATCTAGAGTATGGGGCAGAGTGTACACACACCAAGTTTGCAAGTTTTACCAAACTGAAAGGAGTGACAGATCCAGCAGAAAGTTGCTGTCATTCAGAGAGATCTTGACAGATTGTAGAACCAGGCAGGGAGGAATCTCATGAAGTTCAATGCAGGGAAATGCCAAGTCTTGTCTGTGGACAGGAATAACCCTGGGCAGCAGCATACAATGGGGGCTACACAACTGAGTTCTTAGGTTCAGTATATCCCTATTCACTACCACCCAGAGAAGGCTTTTTTGTACTTTTCTGTAAGTAATAATACTTAGAAACCAGGTCACTAAATTTAAGAATGATTTTAAGGGCCAAGTTGAACTATCAAAGATGAAAATTTGTGTGCAGCATAGATGAAAGTCAAGCTTAGAGATAATAAAAAAAAAAAAGACACTCACTTTCCATCAAATCACCATCACCAAAATCAAAAATATTTACGAGACTGCCAATCTTAAAAACTGAACTTCAAATAAAGGCCAAACGTAGAGAATGTCTTAACACTTTGGAATTAACTCTTTCATTATTCTAATTTTGACACATATTTTCTCTATAAAGCGTCAAACCTTTTTTTTTTTTGTGAAATATATATTTCAAAATGTTTTTTGCCAAGTGTACTGGCTTTGCATGACAAAGCTTTTGGTAGCAAGGGGGTGCATTAGGGACTTCTATGAGAAGCTGCCAGAAGGTCCTCTCATGTCCTACAGAACCAATGCCAGCTGGCTCCAAGATGGATCTGCTGCTGGCCAAGGCTGAGCCCATCAGCAGTGGTGGTAGCACAAACTGGCATAACATATTGAAGAACGGGAAAAAAGCTGCTCAGGATCAGTTGAAACTGGAGAGAGGAGTGGGAATATGTGTAGGAAAGAAATCTGCAGACACTAAGGGCAGTGAAGAAGGAGGGGGATGCGGTGCTCCAGATGTCGGAACAGAGACCCCCCTGCAGCCTGTGAGGAAGAACCTGATGAGGCAAGCTGTCCTCCTGCAGCCCAAGGTGGAGCACATATCCACCTGCAGCTAAGGCTGGAGCAGGTGGCTGCCCAAAGGAGCCTGTGACTCTGTGGGAAGTCATGCTGGAGCAGGCTACTGACAGAACCTGTGACCCCATAGAGAACCCTACCTGGAGCAGCTTGGTTCTGAAGGACTGCCCCCCTAGAAGGGACCTATGCTGGAGCAGTTTGTGAAGAACTGCAGCCTGTGTGAAGGACTCATGCTGGAGACATCTTCTGTGGGAGGAACTCCATGTGTGAGCAGGAGAAGAGTGTGAGTCCTAGTCCTAGGGAAACAGGAGCAGCAGGGACAACATGTGACAAACTGACCATAGCCCCCCATTCCCTGTATGCCTGCCTTGCTGTGGGGCCCAGAAGGTAGAGAAAATGGGGATTGCAGTTGAGTCCAGGAAGAGGGTGTGGAAGTTGTTTTAATTTGATTTGTCATCACCCTGAGAAATTATTTCTTATTACTCTGATTTATTCAGTAATAAATTGAATTAATTTCCCCAAGTCGAATATGCTTTGCCTGAGATGGTAATGGCCAGTATCTCAACCCAGAGCTTTTTGCTACATTTTCTCTCTCTTGTGAAGCTGAAGAGGGGATTGATAGAGCAGCCTTAGTGGGTTCCAGCCAGGGTCAATCCACTACACCAAGTTTCAGATATGTTCATGCCATGTTATCATACCATGCAGCAGGCAGCAGAGTATTATTATTGGTAATTAATAATGTGATACAGCTTTCAAAATTCACCAGTAATATCCCTATTGGTTACATGTGACCATTAGGCTTTTTTTATACCCTACTGCAGTATCTCAGGCAAAATATCTGAACTCAAGTCCTTTCTCTAGAATACCTTTCACAGAATGCAGGCTAAGGTTTGATCCTGTTTCAATGGTGCTTTTGGAGCTACCAGGTTGCTAGCAGAGCTCCTGCTTGCAGCTCAGGTAATACAAAGGTCAAATAGCCACGAAATATTGCCCAAGTACTCCTAATAAATGTTGTGGCTCTGACTGGGAGACTATTGTATATTGAGGAGGTAGTGCTCCCCCAACAGCCATTCTGAGTGGGTGCTGGGCTGTGCTGGGTTGTGCCATGCATAATACTTTGCCTCAAGGACTGTGCTGTGCTACACACATACTTTGAGGAAGGATAACTTCAGTTCCCAGCATGTTGCCATAAGTACATCCTCTTGAAGAAAATGCTAAAAAACTCTAAAGATAACAATAGCAGCAAACCTCACCATAAACAGGAATTTTTTTGGCAGAATGCCATTCCCTAACTAATCCCTAGCCTGTGTGGTCACTCCAGGTTTTCATCATCAGCCATGTAAAATCTTCCAACAGAATATTACTTTTTCTGGACTATCAGTATGTGGCTTTCTTGCTGGGATCCAAAAAGAACCAGCACCTCCTGAGATCAAACAATACACAAAACTGTTAAGCCTATGTTAAAAATGTTAAAAATTGCTTAAAGCTATCTTCTTCCCTTATTCTATTTCCATCACTGTTGTCCCTGTAGAACCCAGTCCCAGGACGCTACTGATAACTAATGTAATATGTTCCAGTATAAGATTTTCTATACCACTTCAAGTTGATATCTTTAGTCATGACCTGATGATAAAAAGACAAAATTTTTAGTTCTACATGACCTTGTTATAATAGTGAAACTCGGAATTGCAATTGATAGTATTATACAGGAACTAAGTCCCATTGTGAATGCTTTAAGAGCAAAAAATACCTCAGTAAAATAGAATTTTACTGTTTATTTATGTACATATCGTGTACTTCTTTGGATTCACATAAACCCATTTTATGTACAAAAATAATAATTTCATTACCTGAATTCCTAGTTCTCTATTTTATTGACATCCCAGGGCTTCTCTATACATGCATTTAGTTTCTAACATTTCATGAAGTTTTTCATTGCTAATATGATACTAGATATTTTTTCAAAGCCTTTCTAAATATCTAGTTAAATCCTTTTTAATACAGTGCAGCGCTTCCAAACAGAAATAAAACAAATTAATAAACACCCCACACATCTCAGTTTATTTCCCCGATTATTAGACAATAAACAGTTCAGCAAATTTAAAAATAGCTTAATCCTTAACATATCCCTAATGCTATAAGAATAACACAGATGGAATGAGGTATACAAACAGGGAATTAAAGTAAGGGAAACAATAAATGGCTCAAGAAAAACAAGCAAAAACCAATTATCCATTTATTTTTGAAACAGAAATCTTCAAGTGGGAAGTATTGTTAATAGATAAAAACCTCCCAGCAGGCTATGAAAGTTCCGGTAAGAAGCACTTTTCAGGTTTTTGTTTGTTTGTTTGGGATTTTTCATAGTCTAGAAAGATCTCCCTTACCTATTCCTACTGGTTGAAAAATTGTAGCAGAAGAAAGCTAGAAACGTGAGCTGCAGGATGGGCCAGAATTGCAGCTCTGATTATGCTTTTAATTCTCACAGATACTGAGAGATCCCTATGGGTCATATTTAATGCTTATTGCTCAGTTCCTTTAGCCTCATGTAGTTTTAATCTGGAGGTCTTTTTCTCACTGAAAATATTACATGGGTGAGAAAATTTGTCTACTTTTCTATTCTTCTTTCTTCTGTATCTCTCTTGTTTCATATGGGTTAAATACACTGTCATTGTCAATTTCCTTTCTCTGAATAGTTAGGCTATAGTATTGTTAACAGAATCAACAGTAATTATGGAACATTTCAGCAAACAGAAAGCAGGATAAGAGGGTTTAAGTTCATAATGTTATTAGCGACACTGATAGTAGAAGTAATGAAGGGTTTATGGTTTTAGACAATCCAATAAAATTCATGAGACTAACACTTAATTAAAACATTGTAAAACAAATGTTCTGTCTTCTTTAAGTGTCTGCCTTGAAAATGTTTTAAGTCAACAGATATCTGATATATTACTGGTATGTAGTATATCAGATACCTGTAGAGAAAAGAGAGTCGTCCTGGCACATGGGGTTTCAGATCACATCAGCAAAATCCATTTTACAAATTTCTTTTCCTCAACAAAATTTGTCTTGGATCAGCTAAACAAAAAATAGATGGTTGTTGAAAATGTAAATACATAAAATAAAACCCTGAGACTCGAGGACTTAAAATTCTGAGTAACCTTGCAAAAATACCAACTTTTCCTCATCAATTTCTGCCAAAATTGTATACAATTCTATATAAAATGTATTTTCTTTTACTTGACCATGGGGAAACTCAAATGGTATCTTAAGCAGGACAGGGTATTCCCATGATTCTCTGATGAACTTTGTCTTTACCGTATGATTGGACAACATATCCTCTACTGAGAGGTTACTTGATTTATTATTTGGTTTTTTCTGACTTAGATGGTCCCAGAAGTAACTAGTGGCCTTGCTGGTTAAATTACCCAGGCTAATTTCTGGATTTCACTGTATCTAGAGCCAGTTAGCATAGTTTCCTGGGTCACTTCTCTTATAGGGATGTGATTTTTTTTTCCTTTCCCACGCATATTAAAATATCAGAACAGGTATGGTGATTTTGGCCGTGATGTCTTAAGTTTTAGCTTTCATATTTTCCAGATTCTTTACTGCATTAGTATATAACTCTGAACTTCATATAAAGTGTTAGCAAGTTCTCCTCACAGTTTAGTTAGATAAAACAATCCTTTTCCAGCCTGAGAACCAAGGACGCCATTAGAGCTTCAGGCTCCAAAAGTGTAAACAACAGCGAATTGAGGAGAGCAATCTGAGAGGGTGGGACTTCATAACCTGGAGCTGTAATTGGACAATTAACTCCAATATGTAAAGGGACCAAAACTTATAAAAGTGTGAAAACTTGTGACCCGGCGTCCATCTTGGGTGGAGCCACGGCTGGGCTCTTGCACTGCCCAAGGTGTGTCCTTTGCAGACCTTTTAATAAATAACTACTATAGTCTTCAACACTGCCTAGCCTTTGTTCTAGGTAGCCTCTCAAGGCATCTTCTGCAGTAGAGTTGGTTTTCTTCACAGTGGCTATGGGGCTATGTTTTGGATTTGTGATGAAAATAGGGTTAATAATGCAGGGATGATTTTGTTGTTGCTCAGCCGTGTTTGCACAGAGCCAAGGCCTTTTCTACTTTTTGCACTGCAACACTGGCAAGGAAACTGGAGGTGCTTGGGAGGCTGGAGGGGGAGACACAACTGGGACAGGTGATCTCAACTGACCAAAGAGCATCCAGACCATGAGATATCATACTCAGTATATGAAGTGGGAGAAAGAAGAAGGAATGGGGAGAACATTTGGACTGGCAACATTTGTCTTCCCAAGTCACTGTAATGCCTGATAGGGCTCTGCTCTCCTGGTGATAGCTGAACACAGGTCCAGCCATGGGAGCAGTGAATTAATTCCTTGTTTGGCTTTGCTTGTGTGGTGGGTTTTGCTTTTTCTTTCAAACTGTCTTTATCTCAACCCACATTTTTTTTAATTTTTGCCATTTTGATTCTTCCCCCTACCCACTCGTGAGGGAGTGGACAAGTGGCTATGGAGGGCCTGATCACTGGCTGGGCTGGGCTTATACCATGACAGAAGGGGAGATGCTATCCAGAGGAATGTAACACATCTGCCCTTAACAATTATCTGTGTTTCCCTTGTTTTCCCAGCACGTATGAACATCACCTGATGACACAGAGCTGGGTAGTGCAGACAAGGTCTCATTTTATCTGATATCTTTTTGGAAAGGGTTCACTTGGTGATATTTTTAAGTCTTAGGTCAGACCTTCACATTCGTATACACACATTTCTTTCATGATTGAAGAGAATATATATGTATTTTTGCAATAGCTTCATCTGTTTTCAAATAAATTTTTGTGACCTAATGAGATTTTACAGTCTGTATAGCATGTACTGTGTGCAGCTTATATGGTTAAATATACAATTATCCTACGGGACATCAAAAGCTACAACAGTTAAATGGAGTTGAGTTAAAATATATGTACAGTCACAGTTTGAACAAATATTTTTAAGATAAATACATTTTAAAAATAATCATTTATCTTCTTTCTGAATTAGATCAATATGATATTTGTTTTACCATGCTTAGCAGTAAAATACATAAAAGTATCCAGCTGATATTATTTCAGTTTGGCTTTGAGGTTAGCTGGCTTTTTTCCTTTATATTTTTAATCCCAGTAAATAAATATTATTCAGAGACTGAACTATCCCCACTCATATAAAGGACTTCTAAGGACTGCCACTTGAATGATATATGATTTATTATATCATCTGATATTCTCCTGCTTTATATTTAAACAACAGAAAGTTTTAAACATCTCCTGTGTGCTTTTATCAGTACAAGTAAGAGATTCCCTTAAGTTTGCTCTATTAGGCTGTGACTATTTCCTCTTTTTTTTCCTATTGTTCTGTAGTTCTCATAAACACCAAAGCCTTCCAGTTATATTTTTTCATCTCCTGTTTTAGGATTCTTAATGTTAAAAGGTCAAGCCTCAGAAATGTATTGATATTACTAGAAGAGTTACTTTCCTGGTGTGCAATATTTTGTTAGAAAACAAATGTATGTCCAATTTTATGCAGACAAAAAACCACAAGAGTCAGCCAGCTGGGCCCTGATAGCTGTAGTACAGTAAACTAAACACTGGAGTACTTAAATAGTTATGTGGGATGTGCTATATGTCATTGTTTTAATTTGGGGAAGTCAGATTTCACCAGGGAAAGGAAAATTCTCTTATATTTAATAATATGGATTAGTAAGGAGTAATCACTTCCAAAAGGATTTGGTTGGAAATTCCCAAGGTTGCTAGTAAAGAACCAAGAATTCATCTCTGAGACATTCTTTCCTTAATTGAAAATTTCAACTTCTTGAAAATACCACTAAAATGTAATTTCTTGACTGCAGTTGAGAAATTAATTTGGATTCAGTGAATTGTGCTTATACATCTACCATGTCAGTGACTATCAGCTTCAAATATTTAACTACGTAAAAATTGTCTACTTTTCAATACTACTGCACTGTTTCAGAGGGAAGCTATGGACCCCTTACAAACTGCTATCCCATTTGCGCTGCATGCTGTCAAAATGCAGAACTGTTTAATTTTCAGTGGTATCTAAAATTGGTCTACTTCATGTGTGGTTAATCATATGCCATTTTAGACTTACATAATTTCTGCATAATACCAAACTAAATAGGCTAACTAAGTTAACTTTTTCATACTGAGAATTCTATTAACTCCTTTTAGTTTTGAAGTGTATTGCCTTTGCACCTTCTGCAGACACGTTCTTGTTTCAAATACTGTGTTGTTACCCCGGCAACCACAATATTAATGTCCAGCATGTGCACCAAGATGGCTGACTACTGACTACCCTTCTCTTTGCAAGACAGCGTCTCCAGGAGGTTGTAAGGGGCTAATTTAGTCTGTTAAAACTTAAGAAACACTGAAGTTAGTCATGTACTGAACAGTGTATATCACATCACTCTGAGGCGCAGTCCTGAGTACCACTTCCTTCCTTCCCAGTAAATGAGTAGGCGTGAAAAAGCCGAGAACCAGCCATGATGAGCTGTTAGCTTTTGGAGTGAAAGGCAAGGCACCTGTGTGAGAAACTCCTGTGTGCCACCAAAGAGAAGGATCAGTCAGAATTGTTATACCTCCTGGCACAGTCTCAGTCTACCTTAATGCTTTTTAGTTTGCAGGAGCTGAGATTCTACTTCAGCTTTCTTGCTTTGCAAATACAAGTCTGAGACTGTGCATTGCCGGGCTGAGTTTACTCCCATTACACTACACTCACAGATGTGAGCACTCCCACATCCTCTAGAAAGACAACCTTTCAACATGATTGGCTGCTTGATGGACCCTGTGTATACTTGCAGGATTTCCTGCACGATGTCACCTACAGATGTATCGAGCAACCACACTGGCTAGAGGATGGATGGATGGATGGATGGATGGATGGATGGATGGATGGATGGATGGATGGATGGATGGATGGATGGATGGATGGATGGAAGACACTGTACATCACTGAGACCTGTTACTTTATACTTTCCAAAGAAAATTAACCATTTTTTTTCTGCAGAAATCTCAAGCAGAAATTGCTCCACTATGCACGTCCAGTAGCCTAATTTCTCAATACAATGAAAAATAATGTGCCATGAAAAAAAACAAACAAAAAAACCCCAAAATCATTCCAATGACTGTATCTGAAGCTTCTTCTTCATACCAGGACTGAGAATGAATATATTCCCTCTCTCCTAGTTCCTCTGATTATGCACCTCTCTTTCATATGAATTGTCAATGTTATTGTTAGCAGGTTCAATTAAACAGCCTTCATTCTACTTCCTCTCTGCCTCAGGCAGTAGGTCTCCACAATATTTCTCAGTTCTGAATGATAATAGTTCAATGACGACATCTCAGATAGAACAGAGGGAGCTATCAGGCAACAACCTAAGTTAATTTCTTTTCCAGAAGCAATCATCAATCATTGCTTTTTTCTCCAAAAAAAAGGAGTCACATTAACAAAGTGCCCATATATCTGATATCTACAATGGATTTCCAGGAATAATCTGCATTAGAAAAAACATTTTTTAATCCTTCACAAAACCAGATATCAAAATAATTTATTTTTTAAAATAGGTAATACTTTCTAGTTTTGATTTACGATGTTTCTCCTATAATCTCATTTAACTGTTTAAATCATCACCTGATATATGATGCATGCAGACATTGAACATAAAACATGTATTCAGGTTTGGGCAGAAGAACATTCTGATTCAAAATGCTAATCCAAATCTATAAAATCATTGGTGAGCAGGAAAGGCCCACAGCTCTAACATCAGGCTATAGTTTGATAGAAATAAATAAAATACTTGCTCAGAAGGTGGCCAGACAGAGTTTCAAAGGATATGCATAGCGTTTCAGCTTCTAATTGTGACAAACCAGGTATTTCTGAAGGCTGCCCACAAAGTAGACCCAAACATTGACTCATGCACCGTGGTTCCCTCTTCATCCAGGCCTTTTGTAGAAATATTTCATCAACATTTGGACTGCCCATTAATTTTGAGGGCAGTGTTCCTACAGCATATGATCTTGTTCATTGCCTAATACTTTAAACCAACTCTTCTTACTCTAATACCACCTCAAAAGTCATCCCCTTTCTTCTGTTCTTCAACATCTTGTCCTTTGAATTCATTTAAAAAATATGATTTTGTCCTTATGAATGCCACAACTTAAATGGGAAAGAACTATGCGGAAATCATGCTTTGCTGGTATGTGTGAACTTGTCTTTTCAAGTATCCTGCATCTCTGTCACAAAAATGAAATAAACTCCTGTTGCTTGTTCCAGTCAACGTGCAAACAGTTTGGGGTCAGAAAGGATTATTTCAGATGGCACAGAGACCATCACTCAGATCATCTACCCATGACTGGTCCATGTCCACAGAATCAGCAAGGCCAAGCAAACCTAGTGTGAAGGCATTGCACAAACCCACCTGCAAAAAGATTAAATGAGCACACTGCTAAACCCAGCAGACATGCTCAAAAGACATGCCCTTTTTCTACTTCATTGCAGACATTGGCCCCTGCAGAATTCCTACAGCAACTGAAAGGTCTTCCAGACATAAATCCTGAAGGCTATTGTTAGACTATCAGTGAAGAATCACACATACTCTTGTTGGTTCTGCCCAAAACTTGCGACCATTCCAAAAATAACTACAAGATCTGTGTTTGGATTAGGTCCTGTGGTCCTATAGAATCTCACTACAGTGTTTGACCTGCAGATTTTGAGACAGAAAACTATGAGAGACAGGCTGGACTTCAGCATGCTCAATGTTGTAGGAAACATCTACCAGGAGTGTCTTAGTCATCTGACTGAGAATGCTGGCAAAGTATTTCAAAAGGAGGATTCACTGCAGGATTGGGTCTGTTAGCTCATGTAATTCTTGCCTGCCTTCACTGCCCCCATCTAGTTAAGGGCTTTTCCTTCAAAATATTCATGAGGATTGCAGCAGTATTCCATCAGCCACATACCACAAAGCAGGTTTTAAAAATAGATCTGGGTTCTCTCCCACGCTCTATATGACACTAACATATTTTCTTGCAGTACATCAGTTCTTTTGACTTAAAAAAAAGGGGGAAAATACCCCACAACAAAATCAAATGCCAGAAGAAACAGGCAGACTAACCAATCCAAAACTCTATAATGGGTACTCCCTCTAAATCCAATCATATAATATTGGTCATTTAAGTCCAACCACCCCACTCTCCACTGCCTGGAACACAGATCATCTGGTGAAGTGTAACATTTGCTCTGCTAAACCACAGCCGCTTCCCAGCTGTTCTAGCATGCTCTCCACCTACCTTCACCGTATTCTCACACAGACTTTCTGGATGAGCCCTGGGCACACACCACCCACACTCACCTAAATGGTTTCTAGGTTCCACTGTTTCAACCTGTCTGTACTATACACTTCAGCTTGTAGATGTTAGATTTTGCTATATAGATCTCTATATTAGAGATCTTAAGTGCTGTTCTCCTCTGTCTGTAGTTAGGTAGATGGGCATTCTTATTCAATGTTTCCTTTCCTATCGTGATACAATGGTGTGATGGTTTTGAACAACCGGGTTTTTGGTAGCAGGAGGTTACAGAGGTGGCTGCTGTGGGAAGCTGCTAGAAGCTTCCACCATGTCCAGCAGAGATAAAGCCTGATGGCTCTGAAGATGGACATGCTGCTGGCCAGGGCTGGGCCAATTAGAAATGATGGTAATGCCTCTGTGATAACATATTTAAGAAGAAAATCAAAATGAAATGGGGCACAGGTTCTTCTCAGAGAAGAGGATGAGGTCAGAACATGTGAGAGAAACAACGTGGAGACACCAACATCAGTGGAGAAGGAGGGGCAGGAGGTGCTTCAGGCACCAGAGACAAGATTCCTCTGCAGGCCATGCTGAGATCATGGTGAATCAGGTTGTCCTCCTGCACACTTTGGGGATCCACGGGGGATGCAGAGATCCACCTCCAGCCCCTGGGGATCCACGGGGNGGAGAAGTTCATGGGGAATTGTCTCCTGTGGGAGGGACCCCATGGCCTCAGGGGAAGGACTCCTCTCCCGGAGCAGCGGAAGAAAACCTTGGGTGATGAAATGACCAAAACCCCCATCCCCTGTTTCCCTGCACTGCAGATGAGAAGGAGGGATGGGATGGGGTAAAAAGGTGGTTTTAAAGGCTTTTTCACTTTTTACCTCCAAGTTGAGCCTGTTTTGCACTTGGAGTGTTTTCTCACAGTCCTCATCTCAGCTCATGAAGCCTTCATTAAATTTTTCTCTCCACTGCCCAGGTGTAGCAGGGGAGGGCAAGTGAGTGACTTTCCTGGGTGCCTGACTTTTGGCCAGTTTTAAACCACTACAAATGGCTTTAGGAAAATTCTGTGTCTCCCCAGTTTACCACATGGACTTCTATTGCATGCGTTTGCTACCCAGCATATCCAATTACAACATACCTAATCACAACACCTAAATCATGAACTCAGGGAAGAGACAGGAAGGAGAACAAAAGCTGGAAAAGACTCAATTATGAACTGCCCATCCTGCTCATGGCAAGTCTCATAGACTGCAATTGCGACGTGCTTCCCTTGAATCTGAGGATCCTTTCCCCTGCAACTCCACCTGGCTGTGAAAACAAAAGCCTGCTCTGCACTCCTAAGGGTGGAAATTCACAGAATGATCCTCTAAGTGCCCCTCCAATGCAGGTGTAGAACAACACAACAGCATGAAGGAGTGCATGGAGTTATAGTTTGGTGGAGTCACAGTGCCTGCTTGGATGTTGTTGAAGGGCAGAAACAGGTCCCAAGAGACATTTTAACTGCTGAAATATAGCTGGGAATTATTTGGGAAGATTAGTAGCTAGTATGGGCCAAGCTGATGCAAGTAGCATCTCTAAAAACCTACTTCCATAGACAAACTTATTCTACTTATGGGAAATTTTCTCAACCAATGTAATTTAATGATATAGCTGTAATCCTTAGGTATATGCAGAGACGGTGATGATTAGACTAGCACTTGGTTCTGTTTCCCAGCTGTGATAGTTTTATTCTGGTAAGCCACAGCCTCTGTGTCTTTGTGAAATAGTTATAGAAATTATGTTCTGCATCAAAGATTAACCCAGAAAGAAGATCTGTGGGGAACAATACTATCGTAACCATACCACTGTATTTATAGTTCCCTCTCATGGTACCTATTCTAAAACAAGCATTTGCAGGACGAATTAGATCAATGTAACTATAGCAGTAAAAACTATGGCAGTAAATTTTCCATGTAGACAAACTCTAAAGAATTCATATTGAACGAGAAATGTATAAAACTTGCAATATTCTTATGACCTTGAATTCTTTAGAAATCACATCTGTGATGATGAGTGCAACCACACTGTAGGTTTTTTTTTGTTTGGTTGTACTGTTTAGTTCATTAATCCATAATACGTGCATTTTTAATGCAGCATGACCATAATTTTTAGATTGTGGATTAAAAAAAAAAAAAGGCAGTCACATAGTCACATGCTTTATACAAATCAGATCTTTGGTTTTTGTTTTCTGACTTATAGTAAAATTTCTTAAGGTTGTTTGAAATAGGTAAGGGAGATAGAGAAAGAAGAATTAGAATAGAAGGGAGAGAGTAGTGACAGTTTTAGAGATACATTTTTGACTTGAAAAATATGCATAATAACAATTAAGTTACCTCAGCACCAGTATTTTACAGCATTAGAAAAAAAATAGAAGTTGATTGAGGAGAAAGAGGTGAATCTTAAATGGTCATGAAAGCTCTTTTCTGAAGCCTCATATCTTGCAAATATATATTTAGGTTCCCATGTGCACCATTTGTACTTATCACAAACATGCTTGCAAATAAATTTATACAACCAAGTGTTTATCAATAAGCAAACAAAAGCGGTCATGAATAGGAATGAAATTATTTGATAGAATCTATTTATAGTTACCAGACAGCTTTAACTGCAATATACTTGGTAATTAAGTGGATGTTTACTTCTATTATCTGTAATCAGACAGCAGGCTATGGAGAGAAATCTAGATAATGATGGTCCTCATTCTGCCACTGTTTCTGATTCTGATTTCAAAGGGAAGCAGTCAAAGAGAGCGTCAATACATATAATCTCTAGGTATAAGAGAAATGATATTTTGGAGAAAAAGATTAAGATTCTAAAGCAAATAAATGTTCCAAATGATGTATTGTTAAGATTCATGTTACCCTACATTGATTAACAGTAGGGCAAAGAATTACTTCCATATTTGCAGCTGAGCATAATCGTATACATCACTCAGAGAGAAAAAAGGCCATTTAGCTACAGAACACAACACAGAAATTCAAAGTGCCTACAACTGATCACAAGGAACTAAAACTCAAGCTTCAGGTGATCAAGTACAAGGAACAATGTTTTCTTTTTTTGCACTAAGATCAAGATGCTTAGGCACTGTACAACCATTTCACAATAACAGTGTTTGCAGGAAATCACAACAGGAAAAGACCTGAAATTTTGTCAGATGAAAGTGGTTTGTGAGGTATGAGATCAGAGATGACAGTGCTGATTGAATAAACCCAACTGCTGCCTGCTAGATTACTCATCTACAGAGCTCTCTCAATATGTTTTCAGATTGTCAGGTTTCAACTCCTGTGAACTATTTTCCTTTGAAGTAGAGACACATAGCTGGAGATAAGTATAAAATCTGTGCACTGTGCCATTTAAATTGAACCTTAGGAGCAAACAATTATTCTGTAGCAAAAGTGTTATCCATCATTAGGAAATTCCCTCCAGGAGTTAGGGGGCTCCCCCACAAAGAAGGTGGCAGGATTAATAGCCCAGCTGAAATGCATCTACGCTGATACATGTGTATGGGCAACAGACCATTGTGCAGCAGGAAGGCTATGACATAGCTGCCATCACAGAAATATGGTAGGATAATTTGTGCATAGAGTTGAGAATTTATGGGTAAGAATCAGGAGAAGGACAATGAGGTGGATATCTTGGTGAGAGTCTCTTATAGACCACTCAATCATAATGAAGAAATAGATGAAATATTCTATAAGCAGCTGGGAGAAGCATCACTATGGGGAACTACAACTTATGAGATAAGATATCTGCTGGAAATGAAGTACAGCAGAGCGGAAACAGTTTAGGAGCTTCCTGGAGTGCTTGGAAGATAACTTCCCGACACAGCTGGTAAGGGAGGCAACAAGGCGAGGTGCCTACTTGACTATCTTTGAACAGAGAAAGAGTGGTGGGTGATGTGATGGCTGAAGGCCATCTTGGGTATTGAGATAATGAGCTGATAGTTTTTGATTCTCAGAGAAGTAAGAAGAGTCAGCAGACCTGCCACCTTGGCCTTCAGAAGGACAGACTGGCTGACTAGTTTGGAGAGTTGCTTGGGAGGCAGTCCTGAGGAACAGAGGAGTCCAGTAAGGCTGGGTAATCTTCATGAAAGCAACATGAAAACACAGAAGCAGGGCATCCCCACATACTGAAAGATAAGCCAATGGTGAGGAAAAGTATCCTTGCTGAACAGAGAGCTGTGGCTGGAACTCAAAAAAAATAGGAGAGTTTTTAATCTTTGGAAAAATTGGATGGCAACTCAGGGGCACTACTAGGATTTCATTAAGTTATTCAGGGAAAAAAATAGAAAGCTAAAACCCCTACCAGAAATTAATCTGGCTACTGCTGTAAAAGAAAATAAGAATGTTTATATAAATACATAAATGATAAAAGGAGGACTAAAGAAAATCTCCATCTTTTTTTGGATGCAGGGGGAAACATAGTGGCAAATAATAAGGAAAAGGCTGAGGTGCTTAATGCTTTCTTTGCCTCAGTCTTTAACACTGAGACCAGTTGTTCTCTGGGTAGTAGCCCCATAAGCTAGAAGACAGGGAGCAGAATGAAATTCCCATAATCCAAGGGCAAATGGTCAGTGACCTGCTAACAGCCCTTGGTCTATGGGACCAGATGGGGTTTAACCAGGGCTGCTGAGGGAGCTGGCAGAAGTGCTCACCAAGACATTTTTCATCATTTACCAGCTGTCCTGTCTAACTGAGGGGGTTCCAGGTGACTGGAAGTTCACAAATGTGACATTTACAAGAAGAGCTGGACAGAGGATCCAGAGAACTACAGTCCTGTCAGTTGAACCTTTGGTGCTAGGGAAGGTCATAGAACTGATCATTTTGAGCGTCATCACAAAGCACATGCAGGACAGCCAGGGGATCAGGCTCAAGCAAGATGAGTTTATGAAAGGCAGGTCTTGCTTGACCAACCTGATCCCTTTCTATAGCAAGGTAAACTCATTATTGGATGAGGGAAAGGCTAAGAATGTTATCTGCCAGGACTTCAGTAGAATCTTTGATACTATATCCAATTGCATTTTCCTGGAAAAAAGTGGCTGCTCACAATTGCTCACTTCCTGGAAAAAAGTGGCTTGGACAGGTGGATTGTTTGTAAGAAAAAAACTGGCTGGATTTCTAGGCTTAGAGAATGGTGGTAAATGGAGTTGTATCCGGTTGGTGGCCTGTCAGAAGCGGTTTTCCATAGAGCTCAATGTTGGGGCCAATCAAGATTAATATCTTTATCAATGACCTGGATGAGCAGATGGAGTGTACCCTCTATCACTTCTCAGATGACACTAAGTTGGGCAGGAGTGTTGATCTGATGGAAGGTAGGAAGGCTCTGCGGAGGGATCTGGACAGGCTGGATCAATGGGCCAGAGCCAATTGTATGACGTTCAAAAGGGCAAGTGCTGGGTCCTGCAGCTGGGTCACAACAACCCCAGGCAGCTCTACAGGGTGGGACAGAGTGGCTGGAAAGTGGCCCAGGGGAAATGGACGTGGCTGCTGGTGACAGCAGCTGAACATGAGCCAGCTGTGCCCAGGTGGCCAAGAACACCAATAGCATCCTGGCCTGTATCAGCAATAGTGTGGCCAGCAGCACCAGAGCAGTGTTTGTCCCCTTTACCAGGACACACCTTGAATCCAGCGTTCAATTCTGGGCCTCTCACTACAAAAGAGATATTGAGATGGTGGAGTGTGTCCAGAGAAGGGCAATGAAGTTGAAGAAGGGTCTGGAGCACAAGACTCAAGAGGAGTGGCTAAGAGTTCTGAGGTTGTTTAGCCTGGAGAAAAAGATAATCAAGAAGACCTTGTCACTCTCTACAACAACAAGATTGCAGTGAAGTGTCTCTTCTTCTCACTAATAAGCCGAAGGGAATGGCCTCAAGTTGCACAAGGGAAGGTTTGATTTGGATATTACAAAAAATTTCTTCACCAAAGGTACTGTCAAGCATTGGAACAGGCTGTCCAGAAAAGTGGTGGAGTCATCATCCCTGGAAATATTTAAAAGACGTAGATGTGGCACTTGGAATATGGTTTAGTGCCGAACTTGATTGTGCTGGGTTGACAGTTGGACTCAATGATCATGAAAGACTTTTCCAGCCTAAACAAATCTACAATTCTTTAATATTGTACAGAAAACCAAGACCCAAATAGACAGCTCCAAGCACATGTAGCCACATATGAAAACTGAGATCTAGAAGTTCTTGTGAGATTGCAGTTATCCATTAATTTGGATATACTTACACAAACTGAAACTGGAAAGCAAAATTCCTTTATTTTTAAAGCAACTCTACACAAAACCTGAACTCACAACTAAACACTGCCACCACATCATCCATTCTTTTTAGCCTTGTACACAGTGCAATAATTCAGATTATCTAGGAGACCTCAGAGAAAAAAATATTGTTGAAATAAAAACAACAAACACTTTTTTTCTCAGCAGTAGGAAACTTCTGAGTAGACTTCTTACTTTCTTGATAGTTTTCTTCAGGTTATACATGCAAAATAAGAGAGATTTCACAATCCTTTTCAGCAGCATTTCCTGCTGACTGTTGTAGGTGGGAGAAGGAGCTTCCAAAAAGCACTGCAGCTGAGTCTCTTCAGATGAAGGCAGCAGGTGAGGGCAACAGAGCTGGCTGCTGAACATAGTGCATGAAGGGCATTTGAAAGGGATCAGGAAAGACAGAAGGGAAGGCAACTCTGGGTGATGGAGATTTTAAAAGAATTGTTTAAGTTAAAGGCTAAACACAGGGTGTTATAAATAGTGAAACTGCATGTTTGGTATGAGAATTTGCAAGAGCACTTTGTGCTGGAATAGAAATTTCGGTGCTCAAAATAGAAATGCTTTATATTGGATAGTGAAAGAGACTTCAAAATTTTCCACTCAGTCTTTGTGCACTCACTCAAGCAAGGATTCCATACAACATGAGATTAATAAATGGAGATTTATTTTTGAAGACATCTTATCTGTAAAAATTCACATATCAATTTTCTTATGGTTGAATTTCACAGATCACATATTGGAAACAGCAATTTTCCATTTTGCAAGACTTCCTACTACTGAAAAAAAGTTCTCTCCTCTGTTAATGGGCCTTTAGATTAATCTCGTGATACTGTTTTGCACATAATTTTATAATTTAAGTATGCTGATTTAATTTGCACTGTTAATAGTAGATAAGTAAAATCACAAGATAAAGCAATGCTCGAGATATCTAGCATTCTGCTGACATTAACACCTGTATGCAATGGATAGATACCTTGTATTTTATTAGCCTCCGCTTTTAGCTGCTAAATTAAAATTACTTTGGTAAGAAATACCAGAATATGTCAGTGATAACATAGTGTGAGAAGAGTTATTATACAGATGACTACTAAGTGGTGTGTCCCATCTAGATATCTTGAAAGTCACAAAGGCTCATTTCTCAGAAAGCAATACAATTATTTTTTCAAAGTGTAGATAACAATTATGTTGTAGGAATAATGCAAATATTTACAGTGGAGCTCAAGATGAAAAAAAATTTAGCTCAGCTGAAAGAGATCTTACTCAATACCTTAAAACAATTATGGCAATGTTTTTTTCCCGTGCTCTTAAATCTGGCTTCTCTCCGTAATCTTTATTAGGATGCAAAAACATTCATAACAATGTCTACAATTTCCCAAGTTTTTCCTCAGATCACTAACAAGTCCTTCAAAATAAAACAGCATTATAGATTTCCCTTCTTTTTCAAAATGTATTAATAAATAAATATCTTTTAAAATCTGTATATAAATACTTAAACAGTGGCAGTCCTTTATGATTTAATTTCATTATTATTTGTGCAAGATAAAAAAATCCCCACATGTTCACTGAGAAGCTGCAAGAAGTAAATGTATCTCCTAAGATGAAGATTGAAAGGCAAATCATCCCAGTGTGTTTGTACAATACAATGTACAGTGTGTCTGTAAATTATTATGTTCAAGAAGTGGATAAGCATACGTCTAAATCACACATAAATTTAAAAAAATATTTTAGACAGGAAATGCACACAATAAGCAGAAACCATTGTTTTTGAAATAGATGATGGAAGAATTTTTACCTGATAACACCTTCAACAAAATAAGCAAATGCTCAGTTTCAGAGAGATTTGAATTATGAAGAGATAATTGAAACTTACATCTTGATGCATGGTAGTTAATGTCCTCTGTCTCTTTTAAAATAAACTTGGTTTTGTACTTCTACAGTGTAGTTCTTTGGTCCTAAAAATACACAATTTGCCTGCCTTTGTTACATAAGTACACATAGCAGCTTGAAGTCCCTACACAAATGCAAGCAGAAATGTCTAAATATTAGTAAAAAAAAAAAAAAAGAAGAACAACAATCATAATTTCATTCTGAAATGGGACTTGCAAAGGGCATTCAGAAGTCCAACTGAGTTACAGGAACACTATAGTACAATCCCGTAGTACCTTTCACAAAGAATCTCTGAGTTCTCTTCAACTTAGGACAATTCAAAGCACCTTTAAATAAAGTTTTTCTCAGCAGGTATATTTTGAAACAGTTTTCTAACAGGTGCTAAGACAAAGACTTGAATACAAACATTGGATTCCTTCTGCAGAACAGCAATATTCACTAAAATATCCAGCTCCAAGATGTCCATGGTAGGCTCCAAGCAAAGAAAGAAATGTTTCCTTTAACAGCAGTTAAATATTAAACTGAACTCATGGTAGAAAAAATATCTATAGGAAAACAGCATCATTTCCTAAAGAATCAATATAAGATGAAGAAAGAAAAAAGATGTCTTAGAAACACAGTGTACTGAATGTTGTCCCTGATCGCCAAGAACAGTATCGTGGTGGAAAAGATAACACTGAAAGGCAGTAAGGAAAACCTGGACTTATATGACTGCTGAAGAGCCCTCAGTTTTCTTGCTCTGTATTTATTTCCATAATCTGCCCCAATGTGATGCAGAATAACAAATAAACCATTTTTATTTGAAAAGGTCCTACATCTCAAACAACCTGTGAGCAGTGGTCAGGATCATTGAGGAGACATCACCGACCAGTTCCTTTCTTCATACCACTAATGCTCGATTTTCTTGCTCTTAGGTCTTTGCACCTTCCAGTCAGCTTCCTCAAAATGATCCTTTGGCACTGAGGTGAAATATTACCCTGCTCTGTTTAAGTTAATATCATCACAGCACCATCTCTTTGAGACTGGTTTCATCCAAAAGTAGGAAGAGGGTGGAAACACTGGGCTTTTCTCCAGAATCATCAGTCCAAAAGTTTCTACACAAAACTATGCCACAGCAGCACCTTAATAACAAGTATGAGAGGTGAATAACATAATGCCTTTATTCATTTTAAAGAAGACCAGAAGAAATTTAGCTGCTAGTCCTGACATCACTTGTTAGGAAACCCACAGGAATGTAAAGTCAGCAGCCACATAAAAACGATAGCATGGGAAGCACTGACATAGTGTCTTTGAGAGTAAAGTGTTCTTCAGTTCCCACTGGCATTTTCCAGCAAAATTATCAGGCTTACATTGCCTACCTAGGCATAAAAGGAAATAAATCAGTATATCCATCTTCTTGTGCAAGAGTGACTGGTGTCCAAAATTATGAATAACTATAATAGAACATTTTTTTATATTGAAAAATGAAACAAGGAGGGTTTCAGAACATAAACCTGGAGATTTCTAAATTTTTAATATATCTATTTTCCCTGTTTGCATCTGGATGCAAACCAGGATCAAGCAAGAAAAACAAAGGTCCAAAGAAAAATACACTTCTCAAAGTTGCATTCAAGTTGAATGCTAGAGGGAAACTGCTTAGAATTCATTATGATAAAAATGGACTTTAGTTTCTCAAAAGTGTCCTTTTATGCATAAACCACCACATTACAATGGGAAACTTCTAATGAAAACAAACAAACAAACAACCCACGGAATACTGAAAAATGTGACACAAAAGTTCACAAGACATGCACAACATATTTGGAGACCTCTAAAAACTAATGGCAAGCACTGCTGGCCAACTCTACTTTCATAAAAGAATGCGTGGCATTTTTCTGCAATAGATATCAAATGCTACAGAATTAAAAAGAGCTAGGGTGTACCCTGCCTTTGGAAAGTGCTGTAAAACAAACTCCAAAGACCTTTTAGTGAAATCGGAAATATGTTTAAGATGAATAATTCTTAAAATAAACAGGAGAGATTTGCTTTATTCCAAAAAGCAGCAGAATTATCATAAGCAATAGAAACAGCAAAAAAAATCTAGATAAATGAAAAATTCAGTTAGAGAAAAAATTAGATGAAAACATCTTAGACTCTTATAGAGTGTTCTCGGACACAAAGGTTACATTTAGAATCTATTTGTAAATTTAAACTAGTAACATCATTTTAAGTAAGAGCAGATAAGGAAACAAAGATTTCATTAAAAAAATTCAGATGATCCACTCAGAAATTTTGTAAAATGTTGAAGTAAAGGAATACCTTTTACCCTAATGGTGAAGAAACAGAAAATAATTAAATACAGCTTTTTTATCTTGTGTGGAGAGCACAAAGTAACCAAACTCAGGGTTGTAAGCTTTGAAAATAAGTGTCTCTTATGTAAGAAAATTTGTAGGAATAAAAATGTTGAATTTTTGGAATTGAATCTGAGAAGCAAAATTTTTAGGAACAAAATGTCTACCAAAGGCTTCATTGTGCTGTTTAAGGGAAATTTTACAACAAATTTGCAGTCATTACCAGGAGAGGTGTCTACAGATGTTCATATCAGAACAATCTTTGTCAACTGTAATTTTTGCACCACTCAGAAAGAGCTGAGTGCTCATTACAATGGTCCAAGGATGACTGAAGAGTGTCACTGTTTATTTAATCAAAAAGGGTAGGATTTGTCCGTTGCAAGATGCTTTTCAGTGTTGGCCTTCTAGGTGTTTTTGGTATAACTACAGCTACCAACTAATCACCACATGGATGTTCACTCACTCCTTCACTCCTCCTCTCCCCTCTCCCAGTGGGACAGGGATGAGAATCGGAAAAAGATAAAATCTGTGGGTTGAGATAAAAACAGTTTAAATAAATAAAGAAAATATATGAAATAAAGAAAAATATAGTAATAACAATATATAGTAAAGACAATAACAATTATGATGAAAAGGGGGATAACAAAAACAGAGAAGTGATGCACAATACCATTGCTCACCACCTGCTGACTGATGCCCAGCCTGCCTGTCCCTGAGAAGTGAATGATCTCTCCTGGACAACTTCCCTCAGTTTATATAATAGACATAATGTTCTATGGTGTGGAATATCCTTTTGGCCAGTTTGGGTCAGCTGTCCTGGCCATACTCTCTTCCAGTTTTGTTTTGCTCCTGCTCAGTGTCAGACCAAGGGAAACTGAAAAGTCCCTGAGCAGCAACTAAAACATCGGTGGATTATCAACATCATTATCACCCTAAATTCAAAACACAGAACTGTAGCAGCTGCTAGGAAGAAAATTAACTTTCCCAGCTAAACTCAGGATAATGGTACTTTTATTTTTCAAGCAGCGAAGAGTCAAAGATGTGTGTCTTCAAAAAACTTTCCATTCTAGGGAATTTGATTTAAACAGGTACAGTTTGAAAAGATTGCTTGTTTATTTTCAGAGAAAACCAGATAAACACTTTAAATTAAAGCTATTTTTAAGAAATCAGAATAATTATAAACATTTCTGGAGTGCAGTATATGATATTTCCTAATGAGCTGTTGAAAAACTATCTAACCAGAGTGCCAAAAAAAAATTTTTACTAGTTACATCACTTTTCTTTATTCAGGAGGATTATAGATGTTCTAGTACACTTGCCATATGAAATATTATCCCAACTCTGAAGATCTTACAGTCTTCAAGCAAGCCACACTGCCACAAGTAAGTAAAATTACTATGAAAATATATATATATATATATATATATATATACATATTTAGCATAAAGGTCCGCATGTTCCTAGTGTGGGTTGTTTTGGGTTTTTTTCCTACTTGTTGTATATGTACCATGAGGCTTCCAATATATAGTATCTACATACTCTGAAAGACAGTTTCTGTCTTCAATAATTTAACAATCAATCTTTGGTTTCTCAGAATGCTTCAGCATGAGGGTAACTATGACAGACTGTATTGTATGGAACTAAACAATGTGTGTGCTAACCTCCTTTTCATTTCAGGTGACAAAGTTGACAGCATGCTGTAGGAATAAGATGATGCACAAGTATAAATGTACATAAAAATTCAGTAGCTAGAAGATACAAGGCATGCCTCATCAGCAAGTTTCTGCTGAGATAGAAGGGCATCTTTATCTGTCCACTTCCTATTTGCTCACTGCCTTCTACTTAGGAGTATGAGTTAGAGCTTATCACATAGGAAAAAAAAATAAAAAGGATTAGTTTTAAAGAGCTCAATTTTATCCAAGTTTATTCTTGTTAAGGTTGACCACTGCCACACTCAGGTTTGCTGACTTAAGAAAAATAGGAAAATGTTTTTTCCATCTAATATCACATTCTCATTCCATCTCATTCTATTCCAAAATGCGTTAAGAAAAAAAAAGCTAAGCATGAAACTGGAAAATTAAGAGGAATAGTAAATATAGTGGTGGATAATCTACAAGAAAGGATACTTTTGGCTTCGTGTAAGAGTTTCGAATTTTTTTCTCTAGTCAATGACTTTAAAGAGAGCAAGGACCATAGACATCACGTCTTCATAGGAAATCATTATAAATCAGTCCATTACCAAGTTCTGTTGTCTTGAAGGAACAGAGGAAAAAAAAAAAGAAAAAAAAAAGAAGAAAAACAGTTTCTGGTATTGGATAAAATGCTTTCTGGTATTGAATGTAAGTTACACTGCAAGTGTGGAACGCTACAACTACATGTGTTAATTTTCATATTTGGGTACTATATGAGCACTTTATATGTAACAAACATCCTTCAGTCTGAGCATTCTGAAGCTTCATACTGTTGGAAGAAACAGGAGGACAAACTATGGAGAGCAGGAATGCTCCATCATTAAAATTCTTTAAAATAAATATCTAGGCAATGCTCTGGTACCAGTTCCACTTCCAGACAGAGAGTGGAGAGCTGAATAGGGAGAGGGGAGACAATAGACAATATTTCCTGCTGTTTCTGTGGTCTTAAACACAAGAAAATATGTAGGCAAAAAAATTTTTATCTCAGCAGCTACCACTGGCAGTCAAAAGAGCTTTTCATTTTCATTATTTTCTTTGATGTATGTTTATTTTATATGGATAATCCAATGTGGGAAAGAACTGAAAAACAATGGAGGAAGGAAAAAAATGTCAGTTTGTTGGACAAACTTTTGTTGGAGGACCAGTACCAGTATAAGATTTTGTGAGCCATAGTTCAGTGTTAGTTATACTGAAAAAATTAAAAGGAAGAAACATGTACAGAACTAAAAAATCTACCCCCAAAACCCCCCAGTTTTCTACTTGAATGTCTTCATAGTTAAATTGTGAGAAATCTTTGAAATAATATTTAAAAAGGCCTTGAATGCACATGAAGTCTAAGAATTAACTGGAAGAAGGATGGACATTTTTTTCTTGGGACGTACAGACACTCATATCCTTTTATCCACATGAAAATAATATTTACATTATTTTACATGGAACAATACCTCCTCTTAAGTGTCAAAGTGAAAAAGTATGAAAGGGCACTTCTCACTCTTTCAGGTATTTTGAGTCAGATTTTTCCATCAGTGAGATCACAAGACAAGTAATAAAATTTTCTTGCAAAAATAGGTATATTCTTTGGAGGTTTAGATATGTGTATATTGGATATAATAATATGCATATATTGTCAATACCTAACATATCACTGAGACCCAGGATTTTGAATAGTCTCTTATCAAACTGATTTAAAATTGATGTACCTTTTTTATAACCTAGGTCAGGTTAAATTTGCATTACTCTTTCTTCGGATTAAATATGGGTAGCTTGCAAAGTGAATGTTTGGAAACTGAACAGTCACAAACAAACATCTACAACTTCAGGATGTAGTTTATGGAAGATGATAGACTGAACTGAAAGCAACTTAAATTCAAATGAAAGCACATGGTTTGTAACAGAATTTGAACATTAAACAAACATTTCCTAGCATGAATAAGCATGAGAGTTTCAATCTACTTTCAAAATAGTGATTTTTATAAATACTATTTCATGTTATGGACTTTTCATAACCAATAAAAACCTCTTTATTTATGTCAATTACTATAAGTTTTGGTATTTGAACAGCCACAGAAAATATAACAGGAGCTGAGCAAGAACTGATCATGGATCCCACACCTTCTAGCATGACGTGTCACAATTTATAAAAAGTTGCTTCTACCCTTATGACCTCAATTATGAAAATAAAATCTTATTGTTGTGACTTAAACTAACTTTATTGTCTGAATCTGTAACTTCAGCTTTGTTGTCCTTGTAACTACAAAAGTAGCCTTGCCATGTAACTGTTCCGTTTATAGTGATTATTGTTTATACGAGTGTGTGGAAAATGACTAATTTCCTACAGTGACTCCTTCTCACAATGAATACCTTATATTAAAGTTAATCCCAAATTTTGATTTGTATGAATATTTTGCACACACATAAGTGATTTTACCAGAAAAACTTCATAAATGTAGGTCAGCTAAAAGCATTAAAAACATATGGTATTCAACAGAATATATATTTCAAAGCTGTCACTAAATGACTAATCCTGTAGCCTCCATACTTCGCTAGACACATCATTTATGCGATTTTTATTTTATTTCTGAACTTTGATAGCTCTGTTAAAGATGTATGAAGTTGATCCAGGATGAATCCAGATGTGAGTTGGCAGGAAATAAAATTATGTCATGAGGAATTAGATTATTTTTGTTCTGTATTTGACTCATCATTGATCACTAAATTTTCCCTATTGAGTCCTATATTCACCTCTCACATACAGCAGATTGACGTGACAGCTTCTTGTCAGGATACCACTCGAACTCTAATGCTGTCTTGTTGTTAGGAAAAAGAATGTCAACTTTTCTAATATTCTTCAATGAAGAAACTTACCATTTCTTTTAAAAATTATGTTTCCAGAGAAGATGCAATAAAATGGAGATTTATTATGTATATATTGTCCCGTAAATTGTTAAGTATGTAAAAGTTAGTCTAAATCTAGACATCCCTTTAAAAATATCTTTATTTAGTCAATATTGCAGAAAAATATTTTAGCCATACTTGGCTTGCTTTTGAGATATATCCTTCTTGTGACATCACAACAGTAATCTGCACTGTTGCTGGTTAAAAACAATTCTTCTTCCACCAGAAAAAGAAAAGAGAAGATAGGCAAAATATTTGCAATTAGTGTATCATTTGTAAAACAAAGAATAAAACCTCATCTTTTCCCAGCCCCTCCTCTTTTTAAACAAATTCACATTTGTCTCTCGGTAAGGTCCATTATAAATGTATCTTACAACATTTCATATGTATTCCATCACAAATGATTTGGCATATTCCATTGATAATGGCACAGGGGAAAAGTAATTTGCAACATTTGAAAGTGAATAATAGTTGGAAAAACCTCTTTCTGTACCACTGCTATGGAACTCTGATCAATCATAATTGCCCATCAGACCTTTACATCTTTTCTCCATATCAAATGTCAGAATGCTCAAGCTGACATTCTAACACTGAAAAACAAAAACTGGTTGCTGCCAGGGATCCTGTCTACAGTATGGTGCTAGAAATTTGTCAAAATTGATACAAACATGATAAACAAAATAAATACATTTAAGTAAATACATGAAACCTACAAAACTCTTAATATAAAGCTGCTAATTAATGCATGGCCATTCTGGTTAAACGCTGTTCCTTTGTATGTCTTTGGTGGGTTTCACCAGGGGACTACAGAAAAACCTGTGAAGAGCTGCACAGTAACAAGTACTTCAGGAAATGGCACTGGCAGTGACACCATAACGTTGGTTTCAGCATCCTCTGGAGCTAACAGAAGTGAGTTTTACAGTGCCTTATGCTTAGGAATGCAGGAACTCTCAGAGGACAACAGGTCACCCTCACTCTTACCCTGGCAGGGCTAATTTCTCAGAATTTTTTAAAAAAATAATTGCCAAAATTCTTTTCTAGAATACCTGAAAAAGTTAGTTTTGTGCAGGCAAACATTGGAGGGGAAATTTAGCTAAGATAGATGCAAGATTTTAGAACAATTCTTGAAGGTCTTTTAGTTCACCGTAATTATGTTCCAGAAAGACTTTGAAGTTGCTCTAGAATACTTGGTCACAGTTTCTAAAAGAAGGACTTAGATTTGCCAAACATTAAGTATAGTAAAAATCCTGGAGCCCAGATAAGAAATGAGTAACATTGAATCTAATGCCTTAGTGATTAGGAGAAAGGGATGGTTTAGGAAATATCTAGATGAACAACTGACCAGGAATTATTTTAAATTATACAAATATACTGGTGTCCTGTAAAAAAAAGTCCTAATAACATCCAAAAATACTTTAGAATTATTTCCACCAACATTTCATCAACATTTGAGCAACTCTAGTCAGAGTTGTAAATGAAACACATTTACATCTGCATGAGACAATTTGAATCATTGAATCAATAGTCTCATTATAAGAGAAACAGACAAATCTTCTGAAAAATAGCAACCCTTTATATTTATAAATATGAAACACAAAAAATACAATGAATAATGAGTTGTATTCATATTATCACCACATTACTTGGTTTACAGTAGATTTTATAAAATATGACTAAGTTTCAGAAAAAAAAATTACTTTTGACTATATAAGACAAAGAATCTAGTTTCAACTCAGACTTTTCAAAAGGTCTTAACATTTCAAATCTCAGTAGATGTTGTATCTTTGAACAGGACCAAAACTGTGAATTTCTACTTTTCAAAATCTAGACAGTCTAACCTTCTTAACTGAAACAAACAAACAACAAACAAACAAACAAAAATTATCCTAACATCTTTTGGAATTTTTAGTTTAGTTAGTTTTATGGTTTTTTTTCCCTTCCAGATAAAGAGCAGATTTTATAAGTAATAGAAAATGGCAATCCACATTTATAAAAAACATGACAGCAGACATGCATTGAAAGTTCTTTCCATTTTGCAGAAAAACCACAAAACAATCTTCATTAGGTAAAAGTAAATGCAACTGAGAAAGCCAGTACACCAGGAGCTTAAAAAACTATTGATATTTTATTTTGTGTAAATTGGAGAAATGGGGGAAGCTCAGCAGAGGACTAGAATACATTTAAAAGCTCTTCATCACACTAGTCATCTCATATATATATAGATATATATCTCAGCCCACAGTAACACCACTTATTCTAATTTTCTTTCTACTGAAAACTTTACTACTTCTTCCATGTTAATTTCCACATTTAAGACTTCAGAAGAAGGAAGGGCTGTTTCTTGAAAAGAGACATGAGAAATATGCAAGTCTGTATGCTTGATGATGGAAGTGGCAGACAGAAGTGCTGCATTAAATCCAGAATCAACAAAGACTACAAACTGTATGGAGTAAAAAAAAAGAGTGAATAACAGGAAACTCATATAGAGTGTCTGCCATTTCTGTACATAAGTCTGGGATACTGCATTGTCTCTGTAAAAAAAACCTAGAATCTCTGTAAAAAAGAAAGGTTGGATTTTAGCTATCTTGCTGGGCAGTGGCATTGGAAAGGCCAAAATATCCAAATAGGAAGCATCATGAAATTTACTGGCAATGGATCAAGGAGAGCACACATCAGCAAAAAACACTTAAGCAACAGCACTGACAGCTGCCTGCTGAGAAAGAATTCTGCTAACGGAACACTTGGCTGGGAAAGGTAGAAGAAGAAAATAACTTCAGGAACTGGAAGCCAACCATCTCTCTCTTTCTCAGAATCAATGTCACTGAGATTTACAGTAAGTTGTCACACTGGAACAAAATGAAATAAGTTGAGCAGCAACAGCAAGACTGGAAATTGATCAACCGGCATACTGAAAATGTACTGTGAAATATGGACAAATTTTCTTTCTGGGAACTGAGGTCCATATAAGCCAAAGCCAAAAAAGTTGCATATTTTCAAAAGTTATTAAAGAATTTAACTCTAACCACTAGGGTTTTATGTTTTCAACTGGAATCATAGAATCATGGAATTGTTTAAGTTGGAAAGGACCTTTAAGATTATCGAGTCCAGTTAAAATACAGCTATCATTAAGAATTTGTTTTCACTAGAAAGTGTTACATAATTTCCTATTTATAGATTTGAAGTAAAATATTGAAGTGAGTTGAAGTAAGTTAAGAATAAAACTAGCAATGCATTATTAATCAAATAAGTATCTGGTGCTGAGAGGAAGTTTATTTATATTAGGGCATAAATGAGGGAGAAGTTGTGCATCGGTATCTGAAATCATCTAATGAGTATTGTGTCTGGTGGCAATAAAATACCATAAAATAGGTATGTGTATTTGTCTTGTTTAGGATGTTCTGTGTGTTTGTTGGTTGTACATTGGTTGTAGAATGTAAGACCGTATTTTGAACTGCAACATCCTATTGGGTTACAAAGAATAAGGGAGTTTTAACTTCAGTGAGACCAGATGTCTACCAGCTGTTCATATACAGGAATGATCCTTACTCTAGAAACGATATTTATATATCTTTCAAAAAGTAAAGTGATATTTTTTGCCTTTAGCTACCTCTGTTGTAAATACCAGTAGGTGCAAAGACTACTAAGGTTGTTATTAACACCTGTTTCATTGCATTTTACTTCACCCTGTCTCAAGGAAAAATGAGGCAGCTAACTGTTAACAGCAAAGTCCATGACATAGCAAATCAAACGACAGAAACACTAAAATACACCGTGGGTTTTGGATACCCTACTATACATTCTACTACAGTCTACCCTACATTCCCTACTATATCAAAATAGAGACACAATGGGCCTTTGTTTGAGCTGTATAGCTCAGAGTTTCCAGAAGAGGATGAGTTTCCCTCACATTCTGATATGTGCTCTGGGCTGCATGCATGAATTCTGAAGGTCACAGAAAGTCTGCCGTAGTTGAGGTGAGGCGGGGGAATAAAAGTGGTAAATGAATGATCATATCTGAGAAAAAAAAAATTGTGCTTAATGAAAGTTTTTATTTTCTATGGCAACTGTTCTGGGACAAAGCTTCTCCCAGACCTATCTGAAATTCATGAAGAACACCCAGACCTATCTGAAATTCATGAAGAACACTACACACACCATGGATATTGTCCTTGAAGAGAACATAGAGTCACATTGGAATAAGATCAGGTATCTGTCTTCTCTTAGTTCTAAGAGGACACTTGAAAAAGTCCATTCTAATTTTTTCTGGGCTGGGAAAATGGAATATTGTCATTTGGAACTTCCCTGGGTACTATAATTTTTTCTTATATATTATGAAGTTAGACTATCAATCTTACTGTTTTAAACCACAAGGAAAATTGAGATAGAAGATGATATCACTGCATATATCTTAAGCATTTTCTCCTGGTTTGACTTCTTTTAGATGGGTTGCAAAGCCTCACATGGGCTTGGAAAACTATCTGAGACGTTTCCTATTTGTGGCCTGGATAAAGAGAGGAAGAAAACACAGTCCAAAGAGAGGTGCAAATTGTTAAATATGACAATATGCTTACAGTTAAATTTGAAGAACAAGTCTAGTTTAATCAATTTTATGGTCTTATTAAAGTAATAAATGTCTCTCTAAAGGGAACACTACACTGACATGATTCATTTTCTGTTAACCTAGATGGATTTAACATTCCATAGACAGTACCAGTTTATACCACTCATTCCCAAAGGATTAGATTTCATTATGTTTATCCATGGCAGTCGATGAGTTGCTATGCATAAAGATTCAATTATTCTGATGAGACTACTCATGAAACAAAGAAAAAATATCAGGAGGGAACGTGGCAGAATATGACTTCATCGTGATACTTTAATCCAGTACTTAAAGATTTTCCTCTGCTTGCACTCCTTCCCCTTGCAAACCTTAATATCCACTCCCATCTTTCAATAGCACACTATCTTCTAACTTGCTTTAAAGATGTTCAGGTTGCTGTAAACTTTCTTAAACCAGACTAAAACTTAGGTCAAAAAGGAAAGTCTATGGACACTGGAAGCCAGGACAGGTGACATAGGAGGACTAGAGAGATGCTGTTTGCCACTGCAGGAAGAAAGTTCATGAGGCTAGAGTTTGAGTAGAGTTCTACCTGGATAGTACTGTGAAGGCCAAAAAAAAAAAGGCTTTTTGGCATATTTTGACAGCAAAAGGAAGATTAGAGTTAACAGTGATCTAGTACTTTTAGTCCACCTAAAAATAGGGACAAAGACAAAGAGATGTTCAATGACTTATTGAAGGAGGTGATTGTTTCACTCTGCTGCTCTGTGGCCTCACCTCAAGTCCTGTGTGCAGTTTGGGCATGACAATAAGTGAAGGATATTAAGCTTCTAGGAAGCATCCAAAGGAAAACTACGAAGGTGGTGAAAGGTCTCAAGGACTAAACTTATGAGGAGAGGCTGGGATCGCTTGGGTTTGTTCAGCTTGGAGAAAGCTGAGGGCAACCTCGTTACAATCTACAACTTCCTCAAGGGAAGCAGCAGAGGGGAAGGTGCTGATCTCCAGCTTCTGGTGACTAGTAATAGGTCACAAAGAAATGAAGTATCTCTAGAAGTTGAGGCTTGATATTAGAAAACAGTTCTTCACTGAGAGGGTGATCAGTCACTGGAACAGGGTCTCCAGAGAAGGGGTCATTGGGCCAAGCCTGCCAGATTTCCAGAATATCTAGATGATTTTATTCCCATGGCTAAGGGTTTTTTTAGTTTTAAGTCATTTTACAAGGAGCAGGAAGGACTCAATGATTCTTATGGACGTCTTGCAAATTGATATATTCTATGAGTTTAAAATTAATCTAAAATAAATATATTAGACAAATACTAAAAAATATAGAAAAAAATTAGGACAAAAGACCAGTACAGCTCTCATGTAAACACATGACTAAATATTCTGGTCTGACAGCTATTTCTACAGCAAAGAATTTTTCACAGTTATGGCAGCAAAACAGCCATCTGCTCTGGGTAGCAGGATCAAACTTTCAAGAATTTCCTCTGTGCATGTGTGAAATGTTTGACTCATGCAATGATTTCTTTAGTCCCTGTTCACATGAAAGGCTCTCAATCATACCAGCCTAGATATTTACTCAGGTACCAGATACTGTATAAGGCAATGGACAAACTCAATTTTACTTGTGCTGTTTTCCCAGTAGCTCTCACTGATCCCTTTTATAGTTTTCTACATTTAGCTATGACCAACTGAGGCACCATAGGTATAAAAACCCGTTTTATTGTGGTTTTCCTTCTTTCTCTTTTGACAGATACAGAAAATGGGGCTGCTATATGTTTTATTCCTTTTTGGTTTACTTGTTATTTATGCAGGGCTTTCTCCTCAATAGAACGTAACTCAATTTATAGCAGCTAAAACTATGACTCTGGGCAGTATATTCTGGGTGTGTTTTTTGGCAGGTGTTGTTTCACCTTTCTTTTACCCAGTCATTCTGTCTAATTCCATGTTCAGTACTGCTTCTTTCCAGAGTCATAGATGCATTCATACCCTGAAATAGCTAGTGTTTAAGCTTACAGTATTCTCTTTATAAACAGATTAAATTCTCTCTTGTTAATCTCATCCTTTTTTATTAATAAGTATTAATACATTCTTGTTCTAATACTTTGGTTGTGCTTTATTATCTGTATTAGTTGACAGAAGGTTTGAAGGGCAATTCATTTTCACCTATGATCTTTCTTTTCAGTATTAAGCTATTTTTCTGTAGCACCTTTGGGACTTTGATCACAAAGATAAGTGTTATTTCAGCTATAGAAGCTTTCAAGCATGCTAGAATGAGTGCGACATTATACACAGCTCAGATTGCTAATTCTGCAGCATGATGAGGACTGTTTTGGGTTTTTTTTTATAGGAAGCAGAGGTGGACTAATAATTCAGAGTTGTCATAGTGAGGAAATCTTCCTCACATTTCTTTATCTTCCTCTGGATCTTGAGCCATATTCCGCACATTGCTGGCCCTTCTGTAGGCTTCTTTAACATTTTCTTTACAGGAAACAGTCAGAAAATTTCCCCCTACACAACAGTATTTAAAGTAGCCATGAAAGTGTCTAAGATATGAAGGACCCAGCAAAAGGTACCTGTTGGTGGAGAAAGGCTGACTGAAACACCTCGTTTAGCAACAGTGGGTTGTTATATTACGTCTACATTTTCTGGAAGCATGTTCTCTGTCAAGTAAACTTTTTATCAAGATAGTGTTTTCATAGCAAGATGGCAGATTAGAATCTGTTCTATAAACAACAAGTTGCCTCACTGAATGTGTGACAGGTCTGATGCACCCAAGTGGCCTCGAGAACCAAAAAGACCTGCACAGGACCAGGAATATCAAAAAGTATTTTTTCCTTCCACAACTCTACCTTCTTCTTCCTTGAGGAAGGAAAAAAATTATAACCTCTGCATCAACAGAAGTCACTGTCATATCAAGGGACATTACTGTATAATGGGAACAAAATCTGAACTAAAAGGATAGGGATGCAGTCAGATCTTAATGGATCCCAGACAGTCCACTCTGTCTGTCCTTTCTTATACACAGCTGAGTACATTGTTTCCCCATGCTTCTATTCTGTTAAATATTTATTTCTATAAATAAATTATCTTTAACAGTGAGAATACTTCTTCAAAGAACCAAACTTCAGCAAGTCTTTTAGTCTGAACATGCAATATATATTCATGCATATGTCTATACAGAACACATATGAAATCTGTTTCATGACACTGTCTTAGCTAACATTCCATTGTACTTTATTACAAAGAAAACAGAACAGATTTTTTTTTTTCACTAAATTCAAGCAATTACCTATTCTGTTCTCTGTGTATCTCATTCCACAAAGTTCGTGCACATCATGTGTTTTACACTAGTGGGTTTAGTTTCAATAATTTTTCTACTGTGAATTTGTAAGCTGAAAAAGCACTTAAGCAAGAGGTCTGTTAGCACTCTAAATTGAAAATAAGGGCAAAAAGACAAGTGTTACGTCTTGACAATTGTCGATGACAATTAATACATTTGAAAGTGGAATGGCAAGGTAACCTCTGTGCTCCTAAAGTTATTTGATCAACTTCCGAGGTGAACCTTTGTTAAAGAGCTCTGATGTCCTCATAATATTTTCAGGTTTTAGGTTTATTTTTTCTACAGTGTAAGACAGTTTTGGTTTCCCCACCTGATAGGCTGTGTAACATAAAAGTCAGCTATTTAATGTGAATTAAAGGGTAAGTTTCAAGATAGCAATCAGGTGATTGGTATCTGTGTTTGTTACTTTTCATTTAACTGATTATTTTTCCAGGTTGATCTTTACTCTTTGACAGTCAGTATAAATACTTGGTATTAATTTGGACTTACTGTGTTCAATTTAAACTTATTGTGTCCAATCAAGTACTACACCATGTTAGTGAACAGCGTGTGGTTTCTTTTTGCTTGGAGTACTCAACAATGTACTGAAATATTTCCTCTCACAGTATTTTTCCAATATCACTCTTAGAGGAAACTTAAAAAGTGCTGGAAGATTTTTTTGGGAAAAAATGCATTTGATACAATAAAAGTGATTGTTCCACCCTGTAAAACGCAACAGTCTAACACTTAAGGAGTAAAAGGTTAAGAAACTAAGGAGAAAAAGCTGAGAAAATTTCTTTATGAGAAGAAATTGTAGAAATTAATCCATCTATGGGAAGTTCGAGTATTGAAAATGTAGCAATTGCCAGTAAAAGCTTTCAATAAAATGACAAGCTGGAATTAAACAGAGAATTTCTTCCATGTTTTTATCATCTATAAACAAAAGGTATGGATGAAATTTTGTTGGACTCAATAGAGAATATGAGCACTTAGTTCATAACATTAATTTATATTTAACATCAGAACATATGGTTGTGATAGGAATAAACTTACAATAAAAAATATTTGACATCAACCATCAAAATTGAGATTTCCACATTTATTTGTTTACTTAAACAAAACCTCCTGCTCTTCAAGAAAAAAAAGTTTATGGCCCTTCAATTTTGTTTTTTTTCTCCAAACATTCACAAGTGTACTAATCACATGTTACTATTAGAAACAGTATTCAAGGTGTCATTAAATTAATACTGTGCTTTAAAATTTTTCCAAATCTCTATCATACAGGTAAAAAATCTGACTTTTTCTATTAATTTTCATCATTCGGTCTTTCCAGGTGAAAGTCTAAAACTACGTAGTAGAGACATTTTTCTGATCTGACCCGTCTCTTCAGTTAATTAGCTATGCTACATTTTTTATTATTTCATTTAAAAGCAAAAGAGGTTATGTTTTATTCTATGGTATGATATCATTAAAAGGCAGAAAAATCCATGGTTATGCATGTTGTCTAATTACATTTTCTTTTCTCTCTCAGTCTTTCAAAATGTATGAAGACAAAACTACTGCTCCCTGTCACCATAGAGACACCATGACAGTATCAGGAGAAAATATTATTTCAGTATCTAATGGATTTGCTTCCTTAGTAAAACCATTTAATAAGAAAGTGTCAGGAATAGGAAAGCCATTCATTACAGTGTGCAGCTCATTGTGATCTGCATTGGCTTGGTCTATGCTAAGTGGTTTAGCACAGTATTTAGAAATGATGAAGAAGTAGATTTCTTTTCAGATTTGTTTACTTTGCCAGACTCAGGGCTTGTTTAAGTTCACATTCCAGTTTAAATGACACAAAAGAACTGTGTATTTCTCCAGTATAGGAATGAATATTTTACTTGGCCCTAGATCTAAAGTTGGTTAAAAAACCCCAGTGTATTTTTTTATGGAGAAATTTTGTATAATTTAACTGATAATTATTAGAAGAGGGTTTTATTTTTGATTCATAAAGTAGACCTGGAAATATGTGATGACTGCCTGCAAGATTACCACTCTAAACCAGAGTTTGCATGTGAAGTCAAGGCTGCCCACAAATTAGTATGTCAGAGCTGAAATATTGTGTTATGAAAGACAGAGACAATACAGAATCTTAACATTTTTTTACTATTTTAAATAGACAAATGTTTAAAAGAAGTTCATACCTGTAGATGATCTGATATTTCTAATTCCCCTTCAAAATACAGTGCATCACTACATAGCATATATTAATATACGGCAGAGTTTTATAGCATAGATTATACAAATCAAGTCAATTCATTACATGAACAGAAAAAAAGAGGCTAAACCAAATTAACATACATGTCCTTCCAGGTAATTTAGGCCTCTTAAACCTCATTCAATAACAATATGTGATTTAGAATTTTTAACTTCTTAGGACGTTCTTATTGACTAATATATATTTTTTTTAAGTGTATAAAATGGATTTTAGCTCACTGGATGAATTTCAAGTCTTCAGAGGTGTCAATTTCTTATTGCAAGGAATTTCAGTTGAATATGTATACATATCAGACTGATATATCTGTAGTTATAATGTTATCAAAAAACAATGCCACATGAAAAATCTGAAGGTCTCCTCTTTTTGAACTAAATATACAGCGATTTTGGAAAAGGATATTAACTCTGATTCTGCTGTTACTGTCAAGGTTGGATACCACCCTTTTCATTCCCATCGCCTCTCATGGTTATTAATGTATTTACATAAACCTTCTCCAAAAAGCCCCAAAAAACCCTCAAACCAAACCAGCCTCACCCCTACACCATCATTCATTTAGAAGTACTGAGATTTCTCTTTACATCAAGTTCCATTTCTGTTTAGAATACCGTAAAATAAAACAGGTTTGGTCAATACTCCTGAACTGGAAGCAGAAAGATGGACTGCAGACTTCTCACTATTTTTCCAAAAGTTTTAGAATAAAGATGGATGAAAACACCTTAAAAAATTATCGAGAGCACTGAGTATCCCATCTAGATTTTCAGTAACACTGACTACTTGTTGAGACATGGCAAGAGGTGCCATTACTTGTCACTGTACTATGGCTACACTGGCAGACTCTACTGACTGCAGTACAGTTTTAAGTAGTCCTGGATATTTTAGTAGTTTAAAGATTTAAAATTTGTTGTGAGGTAGTAGTGGAGGAAATAATTAGGATTGAAACATTGGTTAGAAACTGAAATTTGCTCTGGAAGAAGGGAAAAAGTGAAAAAAAAATATATATTCCTATTTCCTCTAGTTTAAGACAAAGTATTAGCTACAGGGTTCTTTAGTTGGCTGAGCAGGAATAAAATAAAACTATTATTAGATTAATTCAGATCTACTTTATTAAACTATAATAATGTACAAGTGATGGTGTTGGATGAAAAAGCACAATTTTAAGGTAAAAAATAACAAAAATGTATTATTGTCATCTCCTATGGCTCTCTGATACTCTGCTAAATGAAAAGCCAAGAAAAAGTTGCACTTCAACTCTTCTGAAGAGTGTTACCCTGATCGATTTAAGTCGGCGGTCAAATAGACATATTCATTTGGGAAATACAAAGCAAGATTGAGTACTTGATTGGATTAAAGACACTTTTGTTGTTTGAAAGAGGTACTTAGAAATGCAACTATTTTATTTTCTAATAGCTCACATATGTGCTTCTTTGTTAGTCTGTTTTCCATTAAGTTGTCAAGTCAGTGACAGAGTATTTAATGAGAATTTTTTATTGCAAATGGCAAACTTAAAAACAAATTTGTCTATTCAGGGAGCTACCTTCAGGAACTGACACTTATTGCTTTTGGTCGTAATTTAAAAATACCTTTGATGTATCCTGAGATAAAAACCTGACAATTTATTCTGAAAAACTCTGCAATTCTGAAGCAATGGTACCACAGAAAATTATATACAGTAGTGGTGCAAGACATGAATCTTGTAATACCTTAAAAACATATACAAGGTAAAATCACCAGAATACTGTGGATATTGGAATCAAGTACATTTAGCTCTAAAAGTTTGCGTTAGTTAAGGGAGGCACAGCTGCATTTGAAAAGTAAAATCTCTGTCTTTATAAGATAGTCTAAGAAACCTGATACTTGATCAGACCTCAGACATTTTTTGACAAATTAGCTATTTTGTTTATATTTTTAAGTTCTCAGAAAAAGCTGAGAGCTGAGAAAAGAGATCTGTGGTCTGGAAAGCATATAATGGAATATAGAAGGTGACTGGTGAGAGTGCCATTTATCATTTCCATTAGTAACAATTAAATAATACATATTAATAATAAAAAGTCTGTGAAAGTTATCTGGGAAACTGGGAAAGTATATCTCCAAAACCTTTATTCACAGAAAGAAAAACATTGTTTTGTTTTCAAAAGTGCTCATCAGCCTTTTAGAAGACTACTCTCCAAAGATTTTTTTTCATACGAGTAAAACAAATCTTATTGGGATGGAATAACATTTTAATAAAAAGAAAATAAAATAATAAAACACAACTATAAGAACAAAATATATTTCATGCTAATAATACACTTTACTTTTACATAGTGAAATGCAAAATAAAAAATGGGAAAATAGAGTTTTCAAATAGATGTCATAATCTATGGAACTTTTGAAAATGCCTGTGACAGCTACAATTTTTCAGGTCAAAAATTGTTTACAATAGGACTGAAAATCCAAAAGTTGGAAAGAAAAGGTATAGTTTAAAAGAGTAAAGTGTTTTTCAGTAAAGAAATATTGCTGTCTTACCAATTTTAAAAATGAGGCAGATAATTGAGGTTTTATTAATTTTTTCTAGCTTTCTTTGCTCTGCAAACACAGATAACAGCTGCAATATTTTAGTCTATAAACAATACGTATTTGAGGTAGGGCTACTTTTCTAAAATTTGTCATTTTTACATGACAATCCCTTTTTATCTCCTTATCCTTCTATTTTTCCAAAGGTTTTACTATCCAAAGCACCTTGATCCCTCCCTTTGCATATCCCTCTGTTCCTTCTCTATATCATTTCACCCTACAATGCTCATAAAGCAAATTATTCTCAGAAATATTTTGCTTCATTAAAATTATATGCTTAAAAGAAGGAGAAAGATTTGAGATTCCTACTGTAAGTTGTTACTTTTTGGGGCTCTTTTAGAATAAAAATTGAGATTGTTCTCTACAGAAACTCTCTTTATTTTGAAAAGGTAGTTTTATAATACAAATGTTCATTAGGTACATTGTATATATCCTTAGTGTAAACTACTTACATGCTGGGTTATAAAGTTATGCATATGTAGCAGTGGCTGTAGCAATGATGCTGAAATCATCACTTCATTTTCCTTTTCTAGATTAAAGAAGAGAAATGCTTCTTTTTGATGCTTGAGGTATAATTGTGAAAATTATAGCAATGGGATAAAATATGAATGAGACAAATACTGAATATTCTTGCTCAGACTTATTTCTCTAGTTTTGGGTATCCATAGAGGACCATTATCTATTATTTTGATGCTCCATGTTGAGGAAAATTGTGGCTGCAATGAGAATGTTTTCAAAAACACTGGATATACTACTCAAAAAGCCCTAATAGGAAAGTACACTTTTTTTTCTGGATAGGAAGCAAAATGATCCCAGTAAATTGGATTCCAGACTGAATTTCAAGGACAATGAGAGAGTACACTGTTTGAAACCTGGAAGTATGGAGAACTTCAACAAAAAAAGCCAAAATTGCAGACCTAAACAAATACAAAGTTTTGTCAGAAGCATGGAATATTTCCCAGAGAGTATGGTTTGCTGGAGTATAATTTCTGTTTTCTCTCTATATCTATATTTAGTTCTTTGAATTAAGACATCAATATTTAAAATAAAAAGTATAATATGTTCTCAAATAGCTTCAGATTTCCAGTCATAAACAATCATTGTCTATAAGTAAGGTTTTGGTCCAACACAAATAATCCATTCTAGAAAAAGTTCATGTCAGTCTGAAGATTTCTGTGAGAAAAGGTGCTCAGTGCCTATAATGTGACTGAAGCTCACTCTCTCTAAATAAACGGATGGAGGTTCGAGCTGCGGAGTCCCATTCTGCTGTAAGTGTGTTTTACCAAGCTGGGATTTCAGCAACTTTATTACCAATTTTGTAGCTTAAGCTCTTCTTTTCCTCAGACTGCATTACCGATGTCCAAAAAGGAAATGTTTTGTATAGAAGAAAAAAGTGTTCATTGAACCAAAACAAGTGTTGTTTTTCTTCCAAGAACCTTTCTATCCCTCAGAAGCTTTCATTTTGCAGTTTTTATGACATTTGAAACTTAGTATCTTTTTTTCTTTTTCTGACTGATGAATTTTCCTTTGCAGCCTTAATTTGTAATTTAGCTATTCTAAGTGTGTTTCATATGAACATTTCAATAAGGATTTACCAAAAATTTTTTGTATGGCTATTTCCTCAGATCAGAGAAATGAAAACAAATGGAGCAAGAAGACATTACATTGGATGCACTAAATATGTAGTAGAGAATGAGACTTATAAATTTATAATGACTTATAGTAATAGTATACTCTTCCAATAAGGTAAGAGCTAACTCAGTTCTGCTAAAAGAATATGAATCATATTCAGAATATGAATAATATCACTTAGGTCATGAAAATTGAAACCTAAAGTCTAAAGGCTTTTGCAAATACTGATAAAGATAAACGAGTACTTGGTCAGCTGTTGGGATATGGCAATTTTATTCAGTAGCCAGGCAGCAAAACAGCAGCAAAATTATTATATATGTATTATATTCCACAGAGGAATGGTGAGCTGACCACATCTATTCAGGCCTGAAGTTATGTGGTCTATTGTTCATTTTTTCTCCAAAGGTCCCAACACATCCAGAAAAACACAGTAATTAAAAGGAAAGACATAAGGACAAAAAGGAAACTTCATTCTCTTATTGCATCAGCCCATGCAATGCTAGGGTTTGTTCCCGGTTCGGGCTGACCTTGCAGAAAGGGTGCAGTAGAACTAGCAGAAATTAGAAAAAAAGGGCTGTGAGAAATACCAAGTATAGGAAATGGCTTCTACTTTAAGACTGACAAAATTGGCTGTAATCATTCAGCTTTGAGAACTGAGAACTGAGGACATAAGAAAGGCACCTGCTTTTTCCTAGGCATCATAGAAATCAACCGTTGTCAATTTTTTACCTTGTACTGGGAGGTCAATGCACTTTTACCTCATAGACTGGGAAGAAAAGGACACTGATTGTGCAAGGAAAAGCAAACTTCTGTTAAACCGAACTTTACAAAGTGGAAATTAACTTATTCAAAACTGAATCTGAAGTCACCTTAAGATCACATAATTTTTATCTGAAGTCAGAGTAACCAAGAGGTACTAAATATAACCATATGTTTTTCAATATGAATCTTCGTATTTCAATACCAAATAAATGGTATTTGGAATCTAATTATAATAAAACAGAATCAGGAAAGAAAAGTAGAACTTTTGGCTACATCTGGCAACCTTAAAACCCACATTGTTTCATTGAAATAAAAGTATCTTTTCTAAATTCCATGATTTTATGGAGTCTTTCCATTTAGAGTCCACTTCTCTTCTGTTTTATATAATGATATTTCACTATATTGAACTTGTCATTAAAATAGGATATGGAAAGGAAAAAGTGCTCCAAAAATGTATTATTAAGTTTTGAAAAGTTGGAGGATTTCTAAGATGGCATTTTCAGATCACATTAAATGGAGCAGGCTGGAAAATACTCCTTAGGCTATTACCATTATCAGCCATTGACATGAAATAGTCCTGTTAGAAATGGCAATTCTTCCCTCTAGATTTTCAATCAGTGACCCAAGTTTTTTATTTCCAAAGGGAAACAAACAGCCTTTTAAGAAAGTTGCTGAAAACAACTAATACTCAGCATTTTCTAACAAACTTCAAGCAATACAGAATATTCTGAATGTAGTTTGTAGTCTTCAAACTATAAAGCAATTGTATTTTTCCATTAAAAAGTTAAAGCTGTCTATAACCTATGTATCTGTAGTAATCCTTATATATTGTCTCTGAAACAGCTACTTTTTCAGCAATTTTATGAAGGAAGAAAACATCAAATCTTTGTTTAATTCAAATGGCAAAGAAAATGTCTGAAGGCAAAAAAGTGTCCAAAGTTGACTTAGTCAAAATATATGGGCTAAGAGTAGACCTAAAAAACAGGGTTCAGCATATAAGATAGGTGAGTTTTGCTCTTAATTTCAAATAACTGTAAATTTTCAGATTTTAGACAATACTGTGGTCCACACTTATCAGCAGCTATGCTGGAACTAACTTCAACTTTTTTCCTCTGCTTCTAATGCTGAAAATATCAGCTTTCATAGCTTTTCCCATATTGAAGACACAGTTTTATGAAGCAGACAAAAAGAAATATCAGGGGAAAAAAGCAGTTTAGGAGAGAGTATTCCAAATTTTGACTAATTCTCATCACATTATTCACTGATTTGGAATAAATAAAAGGAAAAAGGTATAGGTGGTTTTTTTTTGTTTTGTTTTGTTTTTTTTTTTTTTTGGAACTTACACGCATGAGAGAGAAAGGTCTTTATTGAAAAATGTCACTTTGAGAAACACTTTTGAATAGGATTAGAAAACATTACTGGTCAAATAGGGCATATCTTCTATTCATTTACTCTGCTAAATGGGGAAAGAAGAGTTGTTTAAACTAACAGCTAAACTGTCTGAAGTTATATATTTACAAGGCCTATAATATATTTTTGTCTCAAAGACATATTTATAGTTATACACATATCTATTATTATATACTATAGGTATATATTTATTAAATTTAAACATATACACATATTTATGTCTAATTTTCTGTGTGTATATGAATGCATATGCCCTAAATACCTAGAAGCTTTCTGCCACTTTTGTATGAGATTTGGAAAATATCCCCACCTATCTTCCACTTCTTTGCTGAAAGGAGTTATGGAAACACAGGACAGATTTAGGTCTCACTTTGGTTCTATGTTTGAGAGAATAAACAAATCAGCAGACTTTAAGAGATCTGAAGCTTGGTGTCTACACTACAACTTCTTCATTCCCTCGTAAGTGTTCTTATGAATAACATTTTTTAATGATTCTTACTCTAGCCAAGTAATTCTCTCTCCTACTAATATGCTCTTAATGAAAACATTGGTGTGTTATCAGCATTGTTTTAGTCACAGATACAAAAGTCATCACTATATGGATTGACTCCATTCAAGCCAGGTCCAGTGCAGCTTTTAAAGCCTTACCTCTGCATAGTTAATGTTTGAATAGCTACACTCTGAATATTCATTACCTTAGTTTCTGTCCATGTCATTCTGAAGGTTCAATAATATCAGATCACCAGTTACTTATTAATCTATTCACCCAAGAAGTTGTATCAGTTATCATTGAGAAATTAAACAGTTTAAATAAGTTTGTTTGATCTTCTAATACTTTGGTACTTCCAGTTGATATTTCAGTCCTCCTCAGAATACACTAGGAATCAGAAACCATGAGTGTGGTGTGATCAGTAGGTAACAAAAGTCACAGAACAAAGGTCACTTACATACTTATGTAGATGGTAAAAATAGAGAAATTTCCTGACCTTAAAAAACCAACTCCATCTATGTTATCACACAATTTCTTAAAGTTATTACTCCAAAACCAGACAACTTTTCTGAAGCATGCTGTGCAGCTAATAAAACAATTTTATAGAACTTTCTCACTTTATGGTTTTGATCCCAACCTCTGCTGATGAAAGCTGTTTCTTTCCCTAGACTATAAACACACACAAAAAATCCGCAAAAACATAGCAGGAAAAAACTCCTTCTGCTAGTAGAATCTCCATGCATAAACCAAAACATACACATGGTTAAAGGCTGTGCGGGATTTTCATTTAAGCTTATCTGTTCAGGACGGAAACACATCATTCATTATCTCTTGTGAGAAAAAGCCTAAAGGTATTATACACTTTCACATAATATGCAAAAGCTCTTGGAATCAACAGAAATCAAGTCTTTAATACTAGATAACTTTCCTTTTGTTTTTATTTTACAGAACAAAAAAAATTGTGACCTTGAAATTCCCACTTTCAAAAGCATCTATAAATTCTATGTAAAATTTACATTAAATTCTGGAAAATTGCATTCTATTTTCATGTCATATAATATTTTAAAGGGGTTTATGTACAAAATGGCACCAATATAACTTGCAGTCAGTTTAAAATATCTTTCTCTCTCAGCCATTTACTGATTTATCTTTGGAGATACCTAGTTTTCTCACACAAGAAAGATAAAAACTTTCTGGAGGGAATCTGACAAAGACACACAAAGATGAGCGATTGGAGCGTTTGCCGTATGAGGAAGGACCAAGAGAGCTGTCACACTTTAGTCTGGAAAATAGGAGACTCAAGGCAGGGTCTTATCAATGTATACAAATATCTGCTTTTCAAGGAATGAAGATGAGACAGACAGACTCTTCTTGGTAGTGTGCAGTAGCAGGACAAGAGTCAGCGGGCACAAACTGAAATACTGGAAATTTCATCTAAGCATAAAACAACAGTTATGCTATGAGAATGGTGAGAGACAGGGATGTGCTTCCCAAAGAAGTGGTAGGGATACTGAGAGATATTCAAAACCCAAGAGAATTGATCAATCTACTGAAGTTGCCCCTACTTGAGCAGGGAAGTTGGTCCAGATGACCTCAAGAGGTTCTTTCTAACCTCAATCATTCTGTAATTCTACTGTTTTTTGACTTCTTCCTCCAATGCTTTTCCTTTCCTCTTCAAATACCTGAACTTATCCCAGCCTTTGATTTTCTTCAGGCTGCAGCTAAATCTCACAGAAAAAAGAATGTCACTATGCTACAGGGAGCTTTCTGATTCATAAACACTTTTTAAGAAAGACTTGGGCATGAATTTGATTGTTTTCTTTCAAGTTACTTTTTATAATAAATTGAACTATGTCTTATAATTAGGCTCAGAAATAAGGCAGCCTACAATGAAAGTCTGGAAGGAGTTGATGCCAGCGATTGCTGCTCTATAAAGCAATATAAGTAACCTTTCTTTCCTCCTCACCCTCTCTAGACCTTCCTGAAGCTGATAAATTATAGTCTTTGAAGCCAGTGTCCCTGTTGATCTGAGAACCTACCACCTCTCAGAAAAATGAATTTTCCAGCAACCCAAATGTACCAGGCCTGCAATTGCTTCATCCCAGTATCTTGTTCACATGCTAGTGGCATGGCAAGAGCTACCATTACTTTATGGGAGAAATGCATCTTTCACTGCACTGTGAAGGAAGCATTGTTTTAAAGTGAACAATTCCATTACTTTCTATTCCACATACTGCTTAAAGATGTTGCAGCATAGCAAATGTATTTTTGCCATCACAAGCAGCAATAACAGTTTCATTCATCCTGCGCTACTTCTGTAGAACAGGAAGATACTGATAACTGGAGAATCCATAGAGATGAACCTATGAAAATTAACCAAACACTTAATTTTCAGGAACACCTGTTGGAACAACTTTTAACCTGTTCTGATTGATAAATTTAGGTTAAATATTCTAAATTTTCCAGATTTTTGGGTGTTTTTTAATGGTCAGTTTAGGATAATTTTATCATGTCTGGTGCTTAGAAGTGCAAGCAGGTGCTAGGCAGCAAGATCTATACCTAAAAAGAGCATGTATTTTAAATAATTATTAGATAAAATATGTGCATTATTATTCTTGATGATAATCAGAACTCAGTTTAATTTGGTAGGCTGTGTGGCAGACCGTTCATTCCACCCACCTCCACATCAATTCCTCTGCCCTTCAAAATCAAGACACCCAGAAGATTTCTTAATCAACAGGTTGAGATGCTCATAAAGCTTTTCCTGAGCAAGCAGCAGAATTGCCAATTAGTGGTGACAGGTGTTTTGAAAACATACATTGAGTAGCATTCACTCTGACTACTCTTTCTTACTAGTATCTTAGGAAAAGACATCTCATTCTGCTGCTATAGTACACTATTATTCAGTGCAATTTTCATGAAATACATACAAAAATTAAATACAGAACTTTACTTTCAGAAAGTACAGCCTGAGCATATTGACAAAGTAAAGGATAATTTTTAATTATTTTATTTCTTAATTCCAGCTACAGTGATAGTACTATCCTTGAATCTTTAATTCTAAGCAACTGTATTGCTTTAGGGTTCCCTGCTTGTAGTGCAGAAATGTAGTTTGTGTTTCATTCAGTGGGACTGACCATATTTATATGTTCATCTGTTAAAGAACCTGTAGAGAGATACACTGTTGATTATAGTCACTGCTCCTCCATCTCTCTGCTGACTTCAGTCAAATCAAAGGATCTGGGAACTAATTATTGATCTGAGCATAAAGCTGAAAGTCACAGGTTTCATTAAATATAGTAAAGGGAGAAGATAGTTTTCCTCTTAATACTTTAGCATATGCCTGAATAAGCAGTACAAATATACATTTTTTGCATGAAATTTCAAGACGTTTCGAGGTTTGAAACCTGAGTAGCCTGATAAGAGTAGTGTAAGCATAGCTCAGTTCCAGTAATATTGTGTACAAACTAATGACAGACATATAAGTCTGAATTTCTATATGGAAGATTTATGTGTAAAACATGCTTGACATCATACATTTTTTCAATTTCTTTATTTCCCTACACTGACATTGGCAAGTTGCAATACAATGCAGAACAAAATTAGAATGCAGTTAGTCTGCAACAGCAACTTCAGTTTATTTACTATAACAACTGCTCTCTTGATCTATTAGAAATTAAGAACTTAAAAAGTGCAACTATTTAAATTTTTAAAACCTGAACTAAAAATCCTATAATGAATTATAAAATCATGGAATCATAGAATATTTTTAGTTGGAAAGAGCTTTACACATCCTCTAATCCAAACCTTGCTGCCATGGGCAGAAACACCTGCCACTAGACTTTGACAACCTGGGGTTGCTTAAAGCCCCATCCAGCCTTGCCTTGAACACTTCCAGGGATGGGTTGTCCACAGCTTCTCAGGACAATCTGTTCCAGTGCCTCACATCCTCACAGTAAAGAATTTGTTGCTTATATCAAATCTAAATCTGCCCTCTGAGTTTAAAATAAGTGTCCCTTATCCTGTCTCTACAGGCCTCAGTAAAATGTCACTCCGTCTTTCTTATAAGCCCTGTTTTATTTATAAGGGGCCACAATAAACTCTCTCCAAAGCCTTCCATGGAGTATCTCAACTTGTCTTTGTAGGAGAGGTGTTCCAGCGTCCATTTTCATGACCCTCCTCTGGACCAGCTCTAACAGGTTAATGTGTTTCTTGTACCCAGAACTGGACTGCAGAAGTGAATGCATTACTCCAGGTGAAGTGTCATGAGGGCAGAAAAGAGGCAGGAGAACCACTTCCCCAAACTGCTGTTGATGCTTCATTTTATGCAGCCCAGGATACAGCTGGCTTGTTAGGCTGCCAGGGCACATTGCTGCCTCATGTTCAATTTTTCATTGCCAAGTCTCCTGCAGGGCTGCTCTCAATCCCTTCCTTTCACAGACTCTGTTCACACTGATGATTTCCCTGACCACATTGTTGAGGTCAGGGCAATGAGGCATGCATGAGGTTCCCAAGCACTCACTCCTCAAGTCTGCCAGGATCCCTCTGGATGGTATCCCACTCCTCCAGCATACCAGTTGCGTATTCAACTTGGTGTGATCTGCAAGCTTGATGAGTTTGCACTCAGTCACAATGTTTATGTCATTAAGAAGTGAAGTTTTGACTGGTATAATACAGGTCTGGTGAACTGGAAGAAACCTCTCAAAAAAAAAGATCAGTTAAGGCAGCCAATTAGAAAAACAGCACCTTTTTTGGCATAGCTGAAAGATTCATGCCAGCCCATTTTGTCAGTAAGAGAAAAGGGTTAAATCTTGTATTCAACAAATACTTTTTTGTTTGTGACAAACAGCCTAAAGAAGAAAAGTAAAGGAAAAAAGTACATCTGAAAATTACATTGCAAATGGATTGTGTTTCTCCTCCCTAATATAGCTATAAAGGTAAATTTTAGTAGAAAAGCACAATTATACTCAGTGCATTTATTCCTGTTATGGTAACCAAATACAAATTTAATTTTTTTCTCTTGAATAAAAATAAAGATTATATTGTTAAAAAGATTTTCTTTAAGTATTTAAGCTAATGACTAGTGAAGAATTGCCCAAAGCATTTCAAAATTTCTTGCAGTAAAATATGCTTATTTCAACTTTACATTGTCAGACTTGGAGTGGCTTTTCTGTAGCACATGACCTAAAACTGAAACAGTTTGAGAAGAATTAAATTATTATTGTACTTTTCTCTTGTTAAATACAATGCTTTTTAAACAAGACAGCTAATTTGGTGTTGCTTGATTATCTCCTCCTGAAGCTTTCAGAATGTCCTCATACAATGTAAATAGAGGTTCTGTCAGAACTCTTATTCAACTTTTTCCTGTATATATGATCTGCTTTCCCTAGGATGAAGCCAAAATCTTCCTGATAATTCTGTGCCTTTTCAAAACCTGCTAGGTTTATATTCCTCCATCAAGTGAGATTTTGCCTGGACAACATAATTTCCCATCAAATTCAGGTATAAATACTTGCTCTCCACATCCATCCAAACAGACTCATTATATATATATCAAAAATAGGATTGCGTCACATTTTTGCTAGCTCCCTAAAATCTCCAATGAATATTGCATAGACTGTTATGAATATTAAAATAAACTTAAAAGATTTTTTTAATTCACTGAAATGAACAGAAGTAACTTCCTCCAGCAGCATGGGAGTACACTAGAAGATATAATTCTATACCTTTAGCAATTCATTAGAGGCTCCTAACAAGTTGTTACACTTAATCTGTCATGTTTATTCAGAATAAAATACTCTGAACCATATTATTATGTATCTCTAAGTTACAGCAAATGGGGTCTGGGGAGAATTTCACAAGTCACCAGTTTATATGAAACATTAAGAATTAGATGACCTACAAATAGACAGACAGTGCAAAAATTTAGAATCAACTGAGGTCCTCAAATTCAAAAGTGCTTCCTGAAAATCCCTTGCCAAGTGGTGCGCAAATTAAACCAAGAAACACTTGGATGCTTGCTCTTTATTGTATACTTCCTGTGGGTTGTGATGTCCAGATTGGTGCAAAATCAAAGGCAGAATTTTCCTGATGATAGAAGTGGGGAAGTTCCCATGTTCTTGCATGGAAATGTGGCGTTAAACAGAGCAGGGAGATTGAATGATATAGGATTGACTGTTTAAACTAAGAAGAGAGAGACATGACCAAGAAACAGCCAAAAATTGCAGAGAAATGTCCACCTAGGAATATGCTTGTAATCCAAATGGCTCATATTTGTCTTTGGAAAGGTCCAGGAATAAAGCAAAGCAGTGGTGCAGAGAAGATCAAAAGCTGCACTGAGAGTGTCAGGCTTGTCAGACCTCCCTAGGGCACAGAGAGCACAGCTCCATGAGGAGCCTGCTGAATTAAATCACCATCAGCAATACAAGAGAAAACTGTCCCTGGAGAGGAGATGTATGTGCTTGTGTGTACATATGTTTAGGCATAAAATCATGCATATCATGGTCCAAAGAATGGTTGCGTTTGTAATGTAAGCAATCTTTGTGGAGCTTTTTTAAAATTCTAATATACTTCTGCAGGTTAAAGGGATATTCAGAGAGAAACCATTTTTCTTCTATTTGCCTAATGTTATACAGAAGTATATAAATTCCTAGGGAAAAAAGTGAAAACCTCTTTCCTATCTGAGTATCTCAACAAAGTTATGCTCCAGTCCTTATTAGTGAGTTTTGAATTTGTTACAAAGTACGAAATGAGAAAGAGTCCCTTGAAAAACAAGTGTTTGAAAACAAAAGCTTGGATATCTCTATTCTCTATCAGAATAGAGATATCCATGCCATTTAATTTATCTCAAGAGTCTGACAGAAGCACTTTTTTTTACTGTAGCTATCTGAAACCATTATTTATAACTAGAGCAGCTGGAAAATTTTCAGTGATCCATAATTACATTTCCCAGTGGCTAGCTGTAGGCACCTTTCTCTGTAGTCTAGTATTGGGTTCAGATCCTTTTCTGAAATAAAGAATGACTCACAGGTAAGTTTAAGACATGAGGAAAGCTGCTGTACTCCCAGCTAATCTTTAAACCACCCTTCCTTCTCCATGAACCCACTGTTATTACAGCAGGAACTTATGAGCCATATCCACACTTGCTGGTAAATTGAGCCTGTAGCTAAATTACCACTATTCCCCATCTCTGCTAAGGTACGGTAAAAATCTCCTACAGATCCTATTAATGACCATAGAAATAAAGCAAAATTGAAAGTAGTGAATATTATGCAGTTTAGTTATCTAGTCAACTTCTGAAAGAGGCAACCTAAAGAAAGGCTGGATTGATAGATCAGGATAACGTTGCCTGCTTCTGGTGTCTGACTTGCATTTGTACACTCACAGTATTGCATTTTTCATGCACTTTTTAGACAGTCAGGTCACCCAGACTATAGTTCTGGTCCCCAGGGTATGCAAGAAACATTCAAGTCGAGCAATGTATGTTCAAATCTTCCTATAGATATAACAATTAATATACAGATATCTACTGAAAATTCTTCCACCACCAAAACAGAGAAAAAAAAATTAAAAAATAAACCATCAGAAGCCATAATGAGTTCAACTTGCATAGACAATACTGCCACAATAGATGAGTATGTCTGATGAAATTTTGCCAATCGAATTTATTTTGGTTAGTACATAAAAAGAAAAAAATTAAGCTTAATTTTAAAAATATTTGACGTTATGTTACGTTTCTATTTCCACTACTTTCATAGGCAAAACAATCTTTACAATGGGATTTTTAACTTCATTTGAATTATTGATGATTAACACAATTTTTGATTATTGGTTCAGGTATTGAGGGAAAAACTCATGCAATTATACAGACACATAGGGTAAAAGCTTTTCTCCTGGCCTTATAGGCTCAACTTCATTTTGCCTCTCCTTGTCCTTTTTTAGTCACCATTCCCACAGTTTTCAGCTGCTGGCTGCACCATAGCTTGCAATACCTCAGGGGTCTCTGTGCTGTGCAGTCTTTCAAGGCTCTTGAAGTCCTCAGACCTTCTCAAGCATGGATCACCCCCTTTCAAGAGCTTTTTTTCTAGCAGTATTCCCAGCAATATCTTTTTTCCCTACGTCTCCTGCATTTTCTTCTCTGGTTTCTGCAAAACATGCTCTTCACATCTCCTCATGTATCTCCATTTTTTTCTCGTGTGCCTCCTCCTCATCCTTCTGCTTCAACTTTCTTTTAATTTCTCCTACTCCCAACAGCTATTATTTTTTAATGATGTTTGAGTGGTGCTGCCACCTGCTACTCATCCTGAAATTCTGGTGGGCTGTGGATTGTTTCTATCTGTTACCAAGTCCGCTGGATCTGGCTTGACTGTCATAGGGCAGTTCCTGACCTCTCCCTGCACATTACATCCTGCAGTGCCCAGTACCCAAACCCTGTCAATAATTGCCTGTTTGGGATGAAAAGGCCATCATGTTTATAAATAACTGGAAAGAAGTAATAATCTGCCCTGAAATTTTCAGGAAATTAAATATTCCGTGATTACAGATGCAGGTCTGCCCTGAAACATCAGTTTTGACATCATTGAAAAGGCTGTTTATTAATTAACCTTAGTTAAATCACTTTCTCTTTCTAGATTTTTCTATTAACATCTGAGAAATGTTTTGTACCACAACATCTTTGCATCATTCAGCTGCCTTCTGAATATATCTCAAGACAAACCTTCACACAGGTATATTTATCCTCAGGATTTAAACAGTTCATATTGTGCATAATTTTTATCAAACATGAAAGACTTTCAAATTAATTAGACAGCTGATTAGTTGGTAAGCCTTTTTGTCATTGCTATCACCCCCAACTTTTTCACTGCATAACTGATAAGTTAAATACCTGATTACACTGAGAGTTAATTGGTTTTTAATAGAGCATCTGCAGAAAAAAGGAGTTGTAAGCTCTGAGGTACATGCCAATCAAAAATGTAATACAGTTTTTAACTGGAGAAGATTAACACATGCCACTTCACAAGGTTTGAACCTTCCTTCCTCCTCCCTGAGTGTTGCTTGAAGAGATAAAATTCTTGGCTAAGAGTACACAGTGTGAATAAGATGCTTTACTTCTTTCTGCCAGAACACCTCCTTTAACTTCAGTAGAATTTTACACGAGGGTAAGGCAGTTAAGACTACTTTACAGCAATTTATTAGATAAAGATTCCCTGCTTTGGTAAACCTCTAGAAAAGTACCTCAGTTCAACAAGAAAATGGGGAAATAAAAAATTAATTGATTATAACTTGAAAGATAATATAAAAAACTATATCAAAGCTATTTCTAGTTTCTGTTAAAATCAAGAAAAACACAACAGTAAGGTGTTTTTTTTGTGGGAGGAATAAAACACAGAGTGACTAATAGCTTAATCCTTTAAGAATAAGGAGCAGCAGTTATGAACAGGGATTTTTCAATGATTTTTCAAAACTATTGTAGACCTTTGGAACTAATAGAAGAATTCTAGGCAATTAAAATACTCTTAACAACATAAATTAAAATCCTTATTAGATTATAAATTTTTTACATAATGCATGTAAAAATTCGTGTCAGTAAATATAGGTTTTAAAAAATATGCTTTCTTATGCTTTCTTATGCACTACATTGAAACATGGAAAATAGAGTTAAAGAATTTCATATTGAGACTATGAATCTGAGCATCAATTGCCTTGTAGGAGGACTGGTGTCCTTCATTCCATTTCTAGATACAAATTCATACACATACTCTCTAAATCTACTGCCTGCTCTATCCATACCTCTAGCCATAGTAAAAGTGTTTAAAAATTCTGCATGCTCATATATAAATTCTGTTCTACTCCTGTATTACCAGTTTTAAACTCTTTCCTAAGGTTCTGTCTGAGTCACTTCTTTGCTCTTTTCACTCTTCTTTTACATTCCAGAGCCCTATTTTTTCAGGTTCTTTAACTACTGATTTTCTTAGATTTTAAAAATATCTTCTTACCCTGATCAGTCTTCAGAAAACTAAAATGTTAAATATGTAGATTACTGCATCAGTACTGCTCTTCTATCTAATGCTATCCCAGGATATTCAGAGTTGGTACTTTTGATGTTATCTTGTAAAAATTTTTGGCAGAAAAAAATCTATATTCCTGAAACTCTTCACATGACCTCAAATATACCCAATTAGCTAAAATTAAATAAGCCTTTAATTATTTTATATGCTTATGCTTCATTCTCAAATAGATACTATTTTTAGGTGTCCAAATAATCCATTTTTATGCACAAAAGAGCAAAAACTTATAGCCTTAAGGCTAGCCAAATTTTCACTGAGGTATTTTTCCATAGCATGTTGGATTGCTCTGCTAAGAAAACTTCTTCACTGTAACAGAAAAGATATAATAGCTTTGAGATGCATATTCAAATTCATTCCAGTGATATCATAATAGTCAAAAGACTAGAAATCTATTATTGCAATTCTAATTAGTTTTGTTGGATCTCCTGAGCTCTGCTAATGCTACTGATGTTCTTGTCAGATCTCAATTGTCTTAATTGCAGTGGTAAGATTCTGATATTCTGAAAAGGCTGATAGTTTTATGAGTGTATTTCAATGTGCGTATATAAAAGCCTTACATCACAACAGATGCCTTTTCAGAAAAAAAAAAAAAGGCATCAACCTATCAAGCTGTTTCTTACAAGCCCTTCCTTCTCTGTCTAGTGGCTCACAGAATAATCGCACAGAATAGTCACACTTTTTGGTAACCGTTTCTCTGAAAAACAAACACAAGAAGATAGAAAGGGTTTGAGAATACAGGTGATAGCAGAGATTCCCCAAGGCTATAAACATCAACAAAAAAGTCAGTATTACTTTTTGTTGAATGAAGTCTTCAGAGATGGGATGATCAGTTTTTTGGCAACAGGAAAAGAATAAAACCCATGCATCTGGCATGCATAAACATCTTTATAGAGTGAAAATACAAAATACAAAATTAGGAACAAAAGGAAAATTATACCCATCTCCAGCAAGTATTTTTACTGTTTGTTGAAATCTTTCTCTTTTTTTAATTTCTTGTGCTAGGTATGTATGGCAGAAATGCTGGCATTCAGCCAAACACTAGAACAGAAAGTGTACAAGAGAACCAGATGTAACTAGTCCTTATTTTTTGAAATCCCCATCAGCCTAGAGGAATTAGAGTCTACCACTAAGATCCAAAAGATCATGTGTATACATATCTGTATATATGTATTTCCTGCTCTGTCATAGCCCCACAAAGTATCTAACCCTGCAAGCACCAAGTCCAAGTAAATTCAGATGCAGCATAGCTATTTGTTGGAATGGTCAGTTTACACATGAAAAGACATTTTCTCTGATGAACAGTCCTAAAAATTCACCATCTGCCTTAGATTTGGCATTTAATTATTCATTTGAGCTCATCTTTACTGAAAGAACACAGCATCTGTTTTCAGATATATGCAGCTAATATCTTAAAGGAGGCTGTAAATAGGAAGTCAAAACCAGACAGTACTAAACAGATTGTAGTCAATGTATAGAATCACAGACTCATAGAACCATAGAGTCACAGATTTATAGAATCACAGAGTCACAGAATGGTATGGATTAGAAGAGACCTTAAAGATCATCCATTTCCAAACCCCCTCATGGGCAGGAACACCTTCCACTAGACCAGGTTGCTCAGGGCCCCATCGAGCCTGGTTTTGAACACCTCCAGCAATGGGGAGTCCATAACCTCTCTGGCCAGCCTGTCCCAGTGCTTCATCACTCTCACAGTAAAAACATTCTCCCTTACATCTAATCTAAACCTACACCGCTTCTGCTCAAGGCCATTCCCCCTTGCCCTCTCAAGGCCACACCACCCTTTCCACCCTTCTTGTAATCCCTGTTTTCCTAGTGGAAGGTGCTCTAAGGTCTCCTGGGAGCCTTCTCCAGACTAAACAACCCCAGCTTTCTCAGTCTGTCTTCATAGGAGAGGTGCTCCAGTCCTCTGATCAACTCTGTGGCCCTCCTCTGGAATTATTCCAACAGGTCCGTGTCCTTCTTGTGCTGGGGGCCTCAGAGCTGGATGCAGCACTGCAGGTGGAGTCTTGCCAGAGCAGGGCAGAGCAGAGGGGCAGAATCCCCTCCCTCACCCTGCTGGCCACGCTGCTTTGGATGCAGCTCAGGACAGGATTGGATTTCTGGGCTGTGAGTGCACATTACCAAGTCATGTTGGGCTTTTCATCTGCAAACACATCCAAGTTTTCCCTCTGAGCTACTCTAGATATATTCTCCTCCAATCTCTAAAAGTACTTGATAGGAATTTCATACCTAAAAATTTAATCACTACAAATAGCTGACAGGAGTTTTTTTCAGCAGTATCAGAATTTCATATGTTTTCCGGAATTTACACATTTTCAGGTTGCAGGAAATAATTTAGGGAGCATTGATAACTGTAAGAGCAGGTATCCTTTCCTGTTAAAATTGCTGAAAAGTACTTATACTTTTTTCTGCATTATATCTAGAGGATAATAGTCTGGCTGATTCTTTGTTTAGCCTCTGAATAGTTCAGAAACTCTGCTGTTACACTTGTGGAACTATGGACAGATCAGAAACACAGGGAAGGAGCTCTGAGAGAGCCTACAAAATCAAAGAGACAGGCAGCTACAGCTAGGGGTGTGAGTGTAGGGAGAGATTCTTCACTGAATAAAAGTGGGGTAAAAGCATAATGGTGTTTTCTGATTCTGTTTGCAGACTCATTTATACGACCTCCATCTCCTGTCCTATGCTAGGCAGCCCAATTCTTCTTATGGTTTTAGTCACAATGACCCAGTCCTGCAGAGGATACACAAGTACTTCACTTTATACCTCACTATGATATCCATGTGATGAAGTATTAACATAATTTCATGGGCTTAAATTTGTTTGTCTAAAAAACTTCTTTATGGTGAGGGGGATGAAATATTGCAAATGTCTCAGAGAGGCTGCGAAGTCTCCATCTTTGTTGATATTCAAAACCCAATTGCACACAACCTTGAGGAACCTGATCTAGCTAACCCTGCTTTAGTAAGGGTACTGGTCTATGTAATCTCCAAGCATCCCTACCCTACCTCCAAGAACCTTACCTGATCTGCGATTTTGTGTGTGATTAGCAGGGCCCAACTTAATATGAATTCAGATACACTGGTCCTAACAGAACAGGCATTGTACCCACTGCAACCAGAAGTATCTACCAAATGTCAATGAAACCTTTGCTACTAGGGGGGTTGAGGGATTTTTTCCCGCTTGAAAAACTGTGATCTGATTTGTATAGTGCTATCAACTTCACCACATAAGCCTTGTTAAAGAATTGCCATTATATTACAGCACATTGTCCTTATGAAGACCTCAGCTTGCAATTAGAAATCTACAGCTGTTGAATCAGTAATTCTCAAAGAAGCTTATTCATTGACTTCAGTCAGTGAGTCAGAATGAAACAATACATCCAACAAATGTGTTTGGATATCATTCTAAAAAGACAGACGCCATAAGCTGTCAACTTCAGAAACAACAGAGTAAACCTTTGAGAATCTCCTGGCATAAACCCAAACATAACTAATCACAACAGCTGTGCAAATAAACTCAGAAGTCCTATTTTCCTTGACATCATACAGTAATCAAGAAATGTGGCAAAATGAGCAATCAGAACTAAGACATGCTCACTGCTATCAAACCAGCACTTCAGAATGACTGTCAGCTCCCTTATGCCAATAAGTCAACAAAGGAAGAAGTTATAAGGACAGTTTCGTGCTTTGTCGCAGCAAGACAGATTTTAGACAATAAACCAATAAACACTCACAATATTAAGATATAAAGTTTTAGAATGTTTTGTAGGGAGAATTTGTTTGGTTTTGGGGGGTTGTTTTGTTCATTATTTTACCTTCCAAAATTACGAGCACCAGCCATATTCGCTACAGGGAACACTTCTCTGTACATTTTGAGCCATGATGTTTATTTCTCCCCTAAAATTAAAATTTCTCTCCCATTCCCAATTTTTCAGAAAGAGATATCAACATTTTCTTATTTTTTTCTTCACACTGAAATTAATTATTCTAGCCTCAACAAGAGGACTAATTGCAGAAGGAGGTGCATATGCCTGATGGCAATTCAGAAGGCTCCAAGCCTTCCTACCAGTAGGTGGAGCAAAAATGTCATTAATGTAGAGACAAACTTTGAACTAGGACTCTCTAGTCACTCGCAGTAGGTGTTCCTTTTCTGTTCTGTCTTTTAATGTTCCATCCAAGGAAGATGGCCTACTGTCTCAAATTATTTTCGATAACTTTAAGAGTAAAGAGGAGATTCTGTCTGATACATCATTCAGAGGCATTCAGACGCACAACAAAGTAAAAATTGCTCTGCTGGTTCCTGCTCTCCTGCTTGCTTGTCTTGTTTGAGTACGTGGGTGGACGACTGGGGACATGGTTCAGCTCAGCACAGCTGTGATGTATATTCATGGACTTCTGTTTAGCTGGCAGTTTCCTTGCTTGTAGCCCTTGGGTCAGTCTAACAGATAATCTCTTTGTCCTTTAGCTCTTCCATGTGCGTTGCCTTATTTCCCAAAATGCAGTTGTTCCATGCCACATCCAAGAAGACAGTCACTCACTGGAAATAAACTCCTTTTCCTATGCTGGTTTTATTTAGCCAGGCGGGTATGTGCTTATTCTCACAACAAAAACATTCTACAAAATCATTTATCTGTCAAATGCGCAGTCTCAAACCGGAAGCTAAAGGGTTGATAGATTTCTCACTCAGACAGTACTCAAGAAGCTATTAGACAGAGTAACTCATAAAAAACTTTGAAGACACTTTCCAACTTTTTTAGCATCTACAAGCTATGGATTAATGGAAATCAACATGAGACTTTCCACGCAGAGAAAAATACCTACAAGAATTAATGTTTAAACAGAAAACCTCGCAATGAAAAGCCTTGTCATCTCCTGACAGAATTATGCCTGCTGTTTCCACCTTCCCAACAAAGTAGCGATTTACATTAAACCACAGCTGAGCACCAGGATGCAGATATTCAAGATAGCCTTTGGAAAGGACCACCAGAGTCTTGAACAAAAATGCATTTTTAATTTTATTATCAATAATTAGGAACTTCTTGTCTCTAAAATCAGATACCTCCAAACTCAAGTATTTCCTGATCAACTTTGAAATTTTTACCTCTGACTCTTCAGAAAATAGCATTATTGTAGCATATTTTTTTTTTTTCAATTTTAGGTCAGTTTAGAAAATGCTAATGGGGCAAATTCACTTAATTTAATACTTTAATTATTTCATCAGCCAATATCAATTCCATCCTTCAAAATGAAAGATATTAATTCAGTTTTGTTTCAATTATTTTGTCCTATTAAAAAAAAAAAACCTTTTTAAATGGCAGTATTAGAGAATTTTAAGTGAAAGGAATGATACTGAGAGAAATTCTTTCATAATTTTAACTAAATAGTGAAAACTTAAACATAGTGGTACTCATCAGAAGGGCAATAAACCTGATAAAGGGTCTGGAACACAAATCTTATGAGGAGCAGCTGAGGGAGCTGGAATTGTTTAGCCTGGAGAAAAGGAGACTCAGGGGTGACCTTATCACTCTCTACAACTGCCTGAAAGCAGTGATTTCCTTCCCCTTCAACATGCCTTACTTATGTAAAATTATACACATAGAAAGTGCCCCAAATCAGTGTTTTACTGGCACAACAACAGCAACAAAAAAGCCCAAATGTAGAACTTTATAAGCTCTCTCCTGTCCAGCCACACGTTTAAGATTTGAATCTCACGTGCACAAATTTCAAAACCTGGTTCTGTAAAGGTTTGTAATATTTTCTAGAGCTATAAAAAAGGATAGTAAAGGGCCCTGGGGCAGATGGAGATGAAATAAATTGTTCATGCCAGCATTTTGACTTGCAGTGGAGGGGAATGATGCTTCCATAATTGTAATAGCAATTTTATTCTTTATTTTATTTTCCCGTTTCTATGCCTTGGAAATATATATATCTCAGGAAATATATATATCTCACCAGTCTATTGCTCCCGCTGGCTCAAAAGAGCCACTGACCGTAATGCAGCATCACTCACCTACATTTGACAGAGCAGTGACATTCAGCTTTCCCTGCTCCCAAGTAAGTACAAAAACCTTAAGGGATTGTCAAAATACATCCTATACTCAAACTACTTAAAGCCGCATATCAAGAAGTCAAAAAAGGATAAAGGAAAATTTTAAATATTTTTTAAGAACTAGAAATGCATAACAGCTCTCAATATTTCTTTGAAACTTGACTTGCTCTAAGTACCTGGAAATTATAATAAATGGATTCTCTTTAAAAGATTTTTTATATATATTTTTCATGTTTTAAAAAGAAAAATGGCCAAAAACTATCTTCAAATTCAGCCATAAGGATGTAAAATATTGATTTACTAAATAAATTTCTAATAAAAGTTAATATCTTTTGCTACAGTTAAAATCATTAATATATTCTATTAATTTTTAACTGCAAATTAATTTTGTGATGATGTTAGAGAATTCAGCAATAGTCTTATTAATCCCTTTCATATGTGCCCAAAAATACCATAATAATACAAAGCCTTTAGAGCTTAACATCTGGGAAAGGAATTTACACCCTGAACTATAAAACAAAGAACAAGAACAGGTACTTGTGGAAGGATGTGAAGGACAAGAAAGTCAGTGCAAAAAGCCAACATCAATTTGTCAAGGGTAAGTCCCATTTGACCAATCTGGTTGCTGTCTATGAAGAAATTATTTTCTAGGAACAGAGGTTGTAATTTTCCTTGTTATTAGCAAGGCTTTTGACACAGTCTCTCATGACAGCCTTGTCACAGATAAGCTGGTAAGATCTGGACAGATGGACCGAAGTTGGGTGGGTATCTGGCTAAGCTGTCAAGCTCGGGGGGTGGTGGTTAATGGCACAAAGTCATACTGGTAGCTGATCAGGAATGGAGTTCCTCAGGGGGTGATAATGGTTCTCGTACTGCCATGGACTACAAAATGGCAGATAAGCAGGATATTTTAAATCAGTTTTTCACACCCTTCTTGTTGAGTTGTTTATGTCTTCTTTCTCTCTTAAACACATTTTCAGCTAAAGAACTTATGTAGAAATGAAGGTATAACTGTGTCAACTTTGAGATTGTCACAATCTAGTAGCCCTACTTTGCTTTATTTTGGTTTTGGGAACCCCTAAAGGCATATTTTAGGGTTTGGGAACCCCTAATGGCATAGCAAGCTCTCAATCTTTTTTCAACCAAAGCTTGGCTAAATTCACATGAACAGAACAGGCATGGCATATAGTCTTGACAAAATCTTTTTAAAAAGACATTTGGACATCACAATTCCCTGTTAACACCCGTTTACTGACTCAAAAACCTACTAGATCTGAATTCAGCAGGCCAGGAAATCATGCTCGTCTATGATTTTAAAAAGGGTGGTCTCCACATAATTACAGCAGAGCTAGTTTTTAGAACTATTCAGTTTTATGTCATATTTCAGGGAACTGCTGCAGAACAGAAGACTGATTTCTTAAAATGTCAATACACAACTGTATCAACATTTTAACATTTACATCTTCTCTTTTTTTCTCTCTACATGTTTCTTTTTCTTCAAGTGTAGTTTAACTTGATGTAATCTGTCGGTTCCAAGGATAAAAATAAAAACAGTCATCAGCTGTAAAAGACTGCAAAAATTTAATGCCTCGTACTTGCCTTAGCAGGTGACTTTAAGAATGTGTGATACCTAAATGAATAATTTGCACTTAGGGCTTGCTGCAAGCAGCTGATTTCTGTTCAAGCATTCCAGCATCATGAGTCAGCATGAGGGTAAATGTTTTATTTTCTAATGTAATTAAATGGTCTCTGACATTATTTGCTCATGGGTACTTTTATAGAAAGTTTTGAAACCCTTTAGAAAGTAACTAGATAGTTTTATTTCATTTGTATATATGACATGACCAAGTCTGACTGACAACAGATGACTTATTCTATGTTAAAAAGCTCCTCAATTCAGGAAAGTGCAATTTGAATTGAGTCTGAGGACTTCTGTCCATCAATACTTTCTCTCCATTACAGGAATATCAATATTTCGCCAGCAGTGATTCAGAATTTCCTTTCCATTATTTGCTCTCTGGAGTTCTTTAATGGTCTGGTTCTGCTTGTCTGTGGTTAGTTAACTTTCATGTTTCTTTAAAAGAGATCTGTTATTCACAGTAAGAGGTTAGTATAACCTCTATTGAATTTAAAAAGTGGTACCCATGGTTTCTGCAAAGGGAATTGTTTCTTTTTTTCTTTTCTTCACTGCTTCCTGCTCTTTTCCGCCTTGTTCTTGAAATGTATCAAAACTCTGGATTAAGAGTTGAACTGAACTCTTTGCTCCACTAGAAGTAATGAACATTCTCTCAGTGATTTCACCATACATATATTCAACCATGTCAGGGGGCTTTGGGAGCACACCCTCCCCCCAAAAAAAGTTAAAACAAAAAACTCAAAAAAATCCCACCAACCCAAATTGCTTAGGAGCCTAACTTAGCAAACTACACAACCTCATATTGCTGAAGTTTGCAGAAAAAACTTTAAGACAGATAGCTTGCTATTTCTTTGAAACTGTGGCTCTCTGGTCACAGAGAGGGGGAAAAAATCAGTGATTTCTACTACGAGGCAACTGAATTTCTCTGTAGTGATTAGTAACATTCTTCTATGAGTCAGTATAACTCCTTCAACATACAATTATAGGATCAAATGAACCAGAACATCCTAAAATACAATAATGTAAATTAATATTTCGGCCCGTGTACTGATAAGGATGTTTTGTCTTGATTATTAACTCAGTAGAGTGTGTGAGGGGGTCAAACTTATGAGTGATATTTGTCAAGATGCTTTTTAAAATTATACAGCACCATATTACATTAAACTGATTCATATGTTGGAAATAATTTATCTGGCCCTTATTTGTTAATATTGGCTTGCCCTAGCTTAAAATGTAAAATCAAAGTTCATCTTTCAGATATTTAAAAACCCAAGCCCTTGTCCTATATTTTTGCACCCTAGACACTTGGAATTCTGTCCATACACTGAAGCACAATTTATAGCATGAACATTTTGTGTATTTCCTGCTGGCATTACAGTAATTTTGAATGAATTGCCCCATATATAAAACATGCTACTGAAACACTTCTCTGGAAGAAAGGCTATGGCGTTACTGTGCCAGGGTAAAGTAGCCACGGATAGCATTCTACCCTATATGCCAGGATTTGTTAACTTATCACTCAAAAATTACTTTGTTATATTCTATTAAATTTCCTTCAAATAGGAACCTAGTGGAAGTGGTAGGTTTTTTTGTAGAATTCTCAGGGAAAATCAGAATGCTGAAGTATAAATTAAATAATATTCATGAAAACTATAACAACTTAACTAATAATTTAGTTTATAACACAATAAGCCACTTTTGTTCTCTTTTTCAAATTTTCCAAAAGTTAGATGAACTTAAAACTCATTACAACATATTTGTTTTTTAAAAGCCAGTTTATTTTTAGAAAGCTATGAAACAATGAATCTAAAAGGCATAAGAAAGTGTTTCTTTGCACAGTAAGTAATGAAATTCTGGAAAGTGTTGCTGCAGGAAGCTGCAGAGGTAGATGTTACAGCAGCTTCAAAAAGAATTTGTAAACAATGGCTCTAGGATCAGATGCTAAAGGGAAGAGGAAAACAGAAAACAGGTATCATCTAAAATCCTTCTGTGCTCTCTCAGCATCCACAATGTTGTGGTAGGGAAAGGATGATATAAAATTGGAAGATGGTAAAAAAAATGAAACAGTTCCAAGCCATGGCCAGTGAGCCAAGGTTGCCATCTAGCACCAATGCAGAAGGGGATCTTACGAAGGGATGTTTTTGCTTACCTTGTGTCTCTGTGAGGCACCAAGAAGTACAGATCAGTGACAAACTCTGACCATCCACACTCCATCTCATCTTCTCTGTTACTCTTGACCATCATCTCTTCCTCAAAGGAGAACAAAGGCTTCGCTCTCTCTGACACAGTTTTGCTGGAGAGCACAAAACTACGATCATGTTGTTCCGTGTTGAAAAAATGTGTCTGGAGACATTTTTTTAAAATTGCATTTATTCTTTTAGTTTTATATTAACTATTACTTTAACAGATGATTATTTTCGTGGGAATAGTCAGTGCATTTTCTTTGGATGCTGTTTTTCCATGGAAAGGAACAGAGGTCCCAGCATCGCTGGTGCACGGTTCATCTCACTTCCAAATTTGAACTCTGGCAATAACATGCACAATATGAGTCAGGCCTTTTCTAAAGTGGCAGATGTAACCTGCAGGCCCAGAGCTTCCTTCCTCCACAAGATTTTCTCTACACTATCACTATAGGCTGGCCTTAGCCCATTGCTGCTGCCTCACAGAAAGGCTGGCAGATGAAGTCCAAGATGAGACAAAGTCAGCTGAGTGGAACAATGCCAGCCAAGAGCTCTGGGAACCTCTCCACTTAGAACCTGCTCATACAGCTGGTGCCAGCAGTGTGCACAACTACACTCTAGGACAGACTCAGTCTGAACATTGTCACTGCCTGAGTCTGATTCTTGGAAAGCTGATACCTATTTTCATGGTGAAAGGAACTGCTGTGATATGGAAAAAAACCCACATATTCTGTACTGTGTGTATGTGTGTACACATAGCCCTCATTTTACTCCTCTTCCAGTGTGCTACCAAAGCTAGTAGTGCTACAGAATTTCCTTGCCACATTCACCCTGATCCTGTCCAGTCCAACTGTGTGGAGCACTGTGGGAAGAAGATGGTATGCCAGTGGGAGGAAGAATTATTTACTGTCACTTGGCTTGTCATATCTTTGGAAAAAACATTTCTTGCATTTTGTTCTTCCTTGGCTACTTATAGGCAGCAACACACGCTGCCAAGAGTGCTTAACTCTGTCTTTTCCACTGGCATTCTTCCTTACACTTTTAACCACTTAATCTCTTAGTGGTGGGTTTTTTTGTTGTTCAGTTGGATTTTTGCTGATTTGGTTTGTCCATTTTGTTTTGTTTGCTTTTCTTCATAGTAACTTTTTACCCTCATTCTTTTCAGGAAGAGTTTTTTGATTCTCTCAACGAGGTGGATCGATTCAGCTCTAGCAAAAGTTAACACTAGTCATGAGCAGATCACATAAGTCCCTCCAACATTAAAACCTTTCTATAATAGAATTGCTTTTGTGTAACTAGCATACAGCATTAGTAATGTCCAGCTAACACTGTGGAAATTAAATGGCAGAACCACGGACGTGGCACCACCAGGGATGGCGCTCTTTGTGACAGATTTTGTTGCTCAAAATTTACTTCAGTATAGTCTATCTAATTGCCTTAAAATTTGAACCTCTTAGAAAAAAAGTTTTATTTCTGAGTCACCCTAGCATTTGACAGTGGCACTTCCACTTTACTTTCTTTTAAGAAAGTTTGAATCACACAAGTGTCAGTAGAAATTGGGCTTTTTTTTTTTAGTAGAATTTTTTGCCCATAACATTTTCTCATTTTCCTTTGTCTGCCTTAGTTTAAGTCTCTGCATCCTTACACTGGTGTTCAGGTTTCTTCCATAGTTTTGCTATACAGAGAATTATTTAGCCATGCTATGGCCCCAGTCCTGTCAAATCCATTTTGTTTCTAGACAGGTTTCCAGTGCCATAAATTTGAAATATCTTACTCAGGCTAAAAGCTAATACTGACCTCTAGAATGTCAAGATGTGTTTGCTGTTAATTACTATTGTCAATTAATTCAGAGAATAAAAAATCATTTTGTTATGTGTACTAGCTCAAACATATGCACTCAATATGATCATCTACGTGACCAAATAGTTTACATCTTTACAAAGAAAACAAACATTTGCAAGAAAAAAATACAAATATGCTAAGTAAATTATTTAAAATTAAGTATCCATGGAGTATTTTACCTCTTTCTTTCAGTATTGCTATGTATTTCTGGGTAGGCCTGCTGGCAGCAGTCAGGTAAGTAGAGCTGATCCTGAATATCAGGTCCCAGGAAAAATAAAAATGTTGAGTCATTAATTGAAACTTGTATTTCAGCCTATGTATTCCTATAACCAAGAATTATGGATAATCTAATTTTTGGAAGAAAACTAATCTTTTCAAGATTTATTATTTGGCATGCCACCATTACACAATGAGGCAGAAGGGACTGGAATATTACAGTATCTGTATTATTGCAATAAGTACACATGCATGAAGGACTTAACTATAATTACCTCCCAGGCCCCCTATTTGGAAGGGTTGAAAGCAATCCTCCAATCCCCTGGAAACTTACTGCTCTGTGACTCAATTTTAATTGGTTCTTTTATTTTTTTAAGCAAATATTTTTGGAGGTGTCAACTTTTTAAAAATGAGAGCAAACATGCCTACAAGGTATTTCTCAATCATGCAGAGAATGTCACTTCTGGATTAGACTTATTGGTCTTTAGTAAAACACACATCACCATCACCAAAAAAAACCCAAAACAAAACAAACAAAAAACCCCAAGAAACACGCCCTCCCCCCCAAAAAAAAATCCCAAACCCACAACCAGCCAAGAACAACAAATCCAAAAAAACGCCACACCACCAAAAAACTCAACAATATGATGAAAAAAGAGCATGAGAGCTAAAAATTATTTGGGCAGAGATGCCAGAGTTACTTACTGAGGGCTTCCATGTAGAATTTTTTTATATTAGTTGCATGCAAATTTATAAATCCACTGAAAATTACCCTACTAAATAACTAGGTAAGAAATATGAGACAGATAAATAAATCCCTATGCAGTTGAGTGAGACAATATGAAAGAGCTCCCAACTCCATCCTTTGCAGCTAATCTAAATGAGAAACATTTTCTTACTCTTAATCAGGTGGACCTGGAAATTCTAAAAGGAGTGTAGGTGTAATTTTAAGCTTTTGAAGAATCCATTGAGACAGGCCATTTCTGGTGTCCTATTTGAACCCGTTATAAACTACTTATAGGGGAAGTGAGCATAGATTGATGGAGCATATATGCAGTTTCTAGAAATAAACAGGCTGGACTTAAAGCTTGATAGTTCCCAAGGCAGCCATACTTATACTCAGCAGAGAACTCCAAGAAATGACGGCTCATCAAAGGGTAGAGAAATGCAGCTATTTCTCATTAAATGAAGGACAAATTTGGAAACTTTAGCAGTACCATTGTCATAGCTCCAGGGTGACAGACAAGTGCTCCCAAGAGCCCTTCAAAACAATATGCATGGATCTGGCTTCATCAACTGTATTATCCTCCCCTGATATAAAGGAGAAAGTTTTTATATAAGCATATTAAAAACAGCCTTAGTGATATGAGAATTTTTTTTGAAGGACATCAGCAGATAGAGGACTTAAGAGCAGTTAAGCCTGCTTTATGAGTGACAAGATTCCTGAATGGGAGATAATTTTCAAGATACAGCAACTTCAAAGGCATCTCTTTGGAGAGGAAAAAGTGATGGAGTATTCCCAACTAACACCAATACAGGAGAAGTCCTCATCAAAGCAATTCTTTAAAACAGCAGCTTTGATGTTATGGTAGTGATCTGTTGGAGATAGTCTGATCAAGACATCATATAACCTTAGCATCTCCTTCCCAGATATACAGAAACTGTAATTCTGTGAGCTCTGGGATTACCAATGACTTTTTTCTATGGAAGCATACTTAAGTTTGACCATGCAATTGTTCTACTTGTAATAAATTATTTCTCCTACCTCCCTGGCTGCAACTGTCAGTGAAACTTCAATTTTTATGTAAGTTCAACATTTAGAGACTGCTATTTTTCTTTGTAATTTGGCAGAAATGGCCAAAGAGTTTTGACAGTTTAAGAGACACATGAAGGAACTTGTTTCTCTAGGGAAGCAGCTGAGAGTTCAGGAGAGACTTAAAGCTATTCAGTGTTGCACAGAAGATGATTTAGCAATTCACTACAGAAAAGTGCTCTTGGTAATAATAACCTATTCCACATGTTTTAATATTTATGGTTAGTATCTGATATGATCAGAAAACATGGCACCTGTGCACCAGTGACTGCCTGTCCTTTTCTAGATTACTTTTCTTCTCTTGAATCTGTCAGATTCTTGGAAGTATCAGGATGGTTCAAAGAATAATATATTGATTTAATCCAAGAAACTCATACAGCTGTGACTATATTTGGCACCATTAAATAAGCCAAAAATCTGTAGAAGCAGATACAAGTTGTTTCTACTTTGAGAATTGCGACACCCATCAGTTCATGAGGAGTGGTTTCACCTTCCTGGGAAATAGTCTGGAAGGACAGATGCAAATTTTGCTGAGAATCTGTTCCTGCTGCAATCTATTATATTCTAAATTTAAGGGAAAAGACACTAGTGAACAATGGGGATTAAGGTATTATACAGTAGTTATGTATTGAAGGATAGCTTAATTTTAACCCCCAGTAAAAGGCCTTACTAAGAGGAAAAATAGAGGTATAGGCACTCTAAAAATACCAAGTCTCTTCTTGATACAAGCTAAAGGGACATGAATAAAGTGTCTGTAAATTTAGAGGGCTGAGAATAGAAGGTAATAAGAATGGAAAGACCTGTATTAAACCTAGAATAAGAAGATTAATTTAATATCCTTTACCCATTCCTTACTATCTGTCACAAGAAAGGATTAATATTGAGCCATTTTCTCTTCACATTAGAATATTTGTCAAGAAAATGAGATATTGCAATTTTAAATGACTCATTTATTAAAAAGTCCTGAATTATTCCACTTTGGCTCTTTATGTTCTGTATTTAATTGGCCAGCAATTCCATTCCTTCTTTTGTTTGTTGCTCTACTAACCTACCAAGAGATTTTAGCATTTATCAAAACACAGCATTGTCAGGTCAAAGAGGAAAATTAATTACAGTTTTATGTTAATCTTGTAAATATAATATAGCTGTAATAAGCATGTTTATAATAAAATACAGTCTGCTGTATTTAAAAAAGCAATTATTTGGAATGAAATTACAAAAATCTTCAGGAAACTAGAAGAAACATGCATCTGAAAAATGTATCAACATCCAGAAGTATTCAGAGCAATAACGAGTTTTTCAAACACAGAAATTTATGTCAGTATGTGTACAAGTATCTTAAATGGGAAGTTAAAGGCATTCACCATATGGGAAACAATATGAACATTTAAAGTCTTGCATACTGGTCTTTTATTTCAGAATGGATAAACAAAAAATAGAGAAACTGATTTAACCTAAAATGTTGTGGAGCATAAAACTGTGGGGAACAAAGTGTACCAGCTCAAGCAAATCATATAGATTTTTCTGACTAGATGCATGCTCAGATTGCTTTCTCTAGATTTATTAATCACTTAGGAAGTATCAGAATAAAGATTAGGTTAACTTGGCATGCTTTCCAACCCCCATCTGTTACAATGATCTGTTTCCCACTGTATTTACACATAACTAGTCTTACAAGTGTCAGCACCCATTTCATTTCAGTATTTAATTTTCCATTGTTTATTGTAGGATATATGGCTTGGTATAATATCTGTGAATTCCAGTTTAATAAATTGTATTGGTTTATCAGTATTTCCATATAGTAAATCACTAAATACCACAAAAAACCCAACCAATAAACAAACAATAAAGAAAACAACTTAAAAAAATCCCAAACCAACACAAAAAACCCAAACAAAATAAAAAAACACACAACCAAACAAACACACACACAAAAAAAAAAAGAAAACAAAACCAAAAAAAAAAAAAAAAAAACCAAACTCATCCAACCAAACCCATCCAAACATTAAATTGTGTCATTGGGACAGAAAAATCAAATATAGCCCATTTGGGATGCCCAAACTGAGACTAATATGCTTTCTAGTACCATAATAATAATGGACTATTATCAAAGTAGACATTTCCTTGACAAAGTTTCTGTTGACTTCATTTGCAGCTGCATTGTTCATGTTGCTGCCAAAGAGATTTCATGAACTGAGGGATACAGCAACACCCTTCAAAAATCTCTGCATCAGATGCTGTACAAAAGGAAGGGAAGGATCCAGGTCTCTGTAGCAGCATTTTTCTTTGAAAAAACCCCAGAGAATCAAATATTAAGAACACCAGAAGTTTAGTTTACAATTCTACACATAATGTGCATCTATTTTCCAGAGTAACCTTGCGCAGTTTGTTACATGACTTTGAGAAACTGAATGTTTTCACTCAGACCTTTCCTAAAAATGATCAATAAGCAACATCTTCCACAGCTGTATCTATACTAGTCTGAAAGATTAACCAAAAAAAATTGACATATAATGACCTTTATCAGGTAATTTAACTTACAAAGAGGGTATCTGACAGAATAACTCACATCAGACTTCACCTGGATAAATAAGTTAAAAACCTGTACTGTCGAAGATGTCTCTCCCTTCCCTCTCTACTTTTTCTTTTAATAAGTTGTTCAAGATATTGCCTTGCGTGAAAATGGGGATGCGGTACTATACAACTTAATTTTCAAAAAAGTTATCAAACAAGACCCTAATCATATTGTTGTAACAGGAGCAGAGCAAAGGAGGTGAGTTTTTCTTACAGTAACTAAGATTTTTTCTAAAGTGTCTCAGTGGCTTAGTCTTCTCAGAGCTTGGTAATGCCCGTTGTAAACTCTTTCAGAAGATGAGTGTCTTGTTATGACAGCTGGAGCAGAGCACTGATCAACTTTTCAGTTTTTGTATGACAATATTTTCTGTACTACCTGATGGGCTAAGCTTTTTTAGTTCTCTTAGAAGTTCTACAATACGCAAAATTCCATTACTCAAAGACACTTTTGTACAAGTTGTTTCAGAACTCTGTATTAACTGGCTTCACAATGGTTCAAGATAGTCAGAAGCCAGAAAGAAAACCAAATCAGCTCCTCATTTATGTAATTCAAAACCTAACTTCCGACAGCAAAAAGTAACTGGGGACAGCGACAACTTCAATAAGATTTGCTGTCAGCTATCATTCATAAAATTGAACTTTGATGTCATTTTATCTTTTTACCTCCCACAAGATATCCTTTGAAGTCCTGCTCAGGTCTACTTTAATGCATGTATGCAATATATCTCATTTTTATTCAAGGAAAGCCTTAAGTAGCTGGCTGCAATCAAGGCTAGTAGTGAAAGAAATATGTTTGAGTTAGAATACTCAGAATACCAAGATGATGTCTCATGTCATCAGGTGTAGAGGAATTCCTCCTCGAGCGGGGACACGCAGAGCCTCTGCAGAAATTGGGCAATCCAGCCTTGTCCAAACTGCAGCCTAATTGAGGCCTGCAGAGGCCTGTAAAGGCCTGAGTTGGTGACGCAGTTGAAAATCGTCTAATCTATGTTTTCGCAAAGTATACCAATTATAGAGTGTTTTAGAGATGGGTTAAAAGAATGGGGCAATTAGGTAGAATCTTAGTCAGGATTGGAATGTAAACTATTTTATCATATATAAGAAATGTGTGCAACAGAATAAAGGGGGATTTCGCCATTTTAACTGTATCAGTGTAGGCGTCTTCCTTCTTCTTCCCTCTCTTTTCCAGCTCCTCGTTAAGGTACCCTGCTTCTATAAGGCATGACAATTTTTAAAGGAATATTCGAAGCATTACATGAGATCAGATCTTTATTGTGGATCTGCCAATGAAATAAACAAGATAAATTCAGCAAGTTTTGTTTGTGTGTGGGTTTTATTGGAGTTTCTTGATTTGTTTGGTTTGGTTTTTTTTTTAGGTTCCTCAAAGAAAGCTGATAAAGGTATCATTTAGATTTGTAGTTTATATGGATGTCCCTGCATTTCTTATAAATGCAGAGACTTAGAATAGCTATCTCAAAGCTACAAACACAGACCCGCTCACAGCAGTCTCCAGGAAAACAAAAATCAAAACAAAAAAGTAGGTCATCACAATTAGCTTGAACTATATCAGAGAAAGCTGCCTAAAGGTAAAATACAAGCACTTCTGCCTTCTTTTGCTTTTCCATAGCTGAGGAATTATGAAATGTAGATAAGCTCACAAAATCACAGCATCTACATTGCTTTTCTTTCTCAGTGAAAGCAGACTAAGAGTACAACTGAAAATGAGTACCACTAATTCAATATCTGTGCAATATCTTGAAACGTAGAGAAGCATCAAAATTTAACTAGATGACAAAAAACTTTCCTTCACCCTGGAATGTGTCAGTGTTCCTCTGAATCACAGATGACGTGTACACAAAACTGCAAGGCTTTAGGTTGGATAAGTTGTCAGGGGAGCAGTAAATGGTAGCATATCAAAGTGACCAGAGCTACTTTGAGAAAGTTTGTTCAAAGCAAACATTAGCATGGTTTTATGTAACAGAGCAGCACATAATCATGTAGTGAGCTGTGCACGAGACAAAAGAAGGATAAATAGTTTTAGGTTCATGCTCATGAAATTGCTAGCTAAAATACTTTTGAGTTTAGTATGAAGTTAATATTTCAAAAATAAAATATACTAGTATCTGTATACATTCTTTCCTTTTTGGACGATATATTTATCTCAACAGTGTCCAAAAAAATGTAAGTCTATTAGGATTAATTTTTCTAAACTGAGAGAAATACTAAAACCAAAACTGAAAAAAAAAAATCACTGACAAAGAAAAGGCTTATGCCTGTACATGCATTTCTGTCTATAACCCAGTTAAAAACACGGAATACCATAAATATAACTTTGACCTGCTGGAAAGCACACTGCAGAAAAGGACACGGGGTTCTTGGTGGACAACAAGATTTTCTTGAGCCTGCACTGTACCCTTGTTGGCCCAGCAGGCCAGTGGTATCCTGGGGAACATTGGGAAGAGTGTGGCCAGTGGGTCAAGGGAGGTTATCCTACTCCTCTCATCTCTGGTTAGGCCACATCTGGAGTGCTGTGTTCTGGACTCCTCTGTACAAGAGAGACATGGAGCCCCTGGAGCAGGTCCAGTGTAGGGCAACAGAGGTGATGAGGGGACTGGAGCATCTCTCTTATAAGGAGAGGCTGGGGCAGCTGGGCCTGTTCAGCCTCAAGGGGAGATGGCTGAGAGGGGACCTCAACAGTGTCTATAAGTATCTGAAGGAACAGTGGCAAGAGGCTCTTCTCAGTGGTGCCAACCCAAAGAACAAGAGGCAATGGGCAGAAACAGATGCACAGGAAGTTCTACCTGAATCTGAGGAAGAGATTCTTCACTGCGCAGGTAACCAAGCACTGGAACAGATTGTCCAGAGTGGCTGTGGAATCTGCCTCAATGGCAGATATTCAAGAACAATCTGGATGCAATCCGGTACCATATCCTCTAGGAGGACCCTGTTCAAGTAGAAAGGTTGGACCAAATCACACATTGTGGTCCCATCCAACTTTACCCATTCTGTGATAATGAAAGAATTATAAACAGTTGTATGCCATAAAACCCTTCAGGTACAACCCTAAATCATCAGCAAACCACCTTCTGCATTTTGGTACTTTGTGGAAAAGTTCTTCAGTTTTCAGAATCAGCAAAGAGCCAAAACCAACCAAACAAAACCCACAACAAAAACAAACAAACCAACCCCACAAACACCTCCACCACACAAAAGAAAAAACAAACAAGAAAAACCCCAACCAAATATTAATCAATCCTTTTAAAGAAAAAGTATACTTCTCCCAGTAGATGCCCAATAGTCTTGCTTAGACCTTAAGGTAGGAATTATAATCTGCATTTACATTTGGCAACATGTTGAGAATCCAGTCACTTTCAATTTTCACTGGACTATTTACATTAAATGGCTAAAGTATTTAAACAGATTGCGTTACCTTGGATTATGAAAAACACAAATGAACATTTCATACTAACAAAGCCAGGAATGAAATAACAGCAACATCCTATTAATGGACCTTGGGGCTTTTTGACTTTCAGGAATCTTCTTCCTCTACTGGTCCTTGGTTCACAGAATAACATCAAACGTTAAAAATAACCAGAGGAGAGAAAATACTACAAATAAATTATATTTTAAAATTAGGTGAATTGATCCAATAGCGACATATGCTTTTCCATGTCAACAAGATAAAGTCTCACATCATTACTCATGTTTATGTTTAGATCCTCTGATGTGGCTCCGGCAACCATGACAGGATATGTTTGAAGGACTGTCACTTGCTCCATTGAAATTACTAACCTTTTGTCAGACAAGTACTTCACAGATCGTTGTGTTTTTTCTTCTGCTTGTGTCACAAATAGATGCTTGGCTTATTCTAATGGCAAACATTAAATGTAATTATGTGTGTCTGTGTGTGTGCACATACTGTACAGTAGGAAGCTATGGGAAGATGCTTCCAAGAGCTGGACATTTTCTAGCAAAATGTTAGAAGGCATTCAGTTATTGCTAAAAAATATTTAATTGTACTTCTATTCTGCAGGATGATTATGAGGGGTTTTAAATTTTATTTTATATGTTTAGCACACACATAGGAATAGGAAGCAAGGGGAAAAACTTGTAAACTCCATTTTCTTACAGAGGAATGTGGAAAAGTGATTTCTAAATTATTATTCTTATTTTCTCTCTCTCTCCTTTATACTGCAAACATAATGCTTTAGTAGCCATAAGACTTTTCAGGATTATGACAGATGAACTGGAACTAATGCTTTTTAGTAAAAGTATTGTTTTCTTTGCTCCAAATTCTGAATTAAAAAAATATTTTTGCACCTTCATAATACTTCTAAAATACAGATTACGAACATAGCAGCTTCATGCTACTTTATCATGTCAGAATTACTTACTCTACTATTCTTAAATCTTAATGTGCACCATCTCAAAAAATAATTTCTTCCAAGTGAGAGACAGATGTGTCACAGATTATTGTCTTTTCCCCAGCAAGTGACTTTACAATCAATAGGGAAATTATTCTGACCATTGCCACAATCCTGGATCTACAAGTGTATTCATGCCTTTTTGGCTTTAAGATTTAAAATCCACGTGTCAAAAATCTGCTGTAATCTGCTAATGAGGTGCACAAGACTTCAGGCAAGAACCCTAACCTTCTTCTGGAATATGTGTGTGTACATTTAGGTGTATGTATATGTTTGGCAGCCAACAGCACAACAAAGTGAACTACAGTTGATTTAAGAGTTGTGCCAATTTACTTTGGCCTAAGTTATGGAATCAATTTATTGTATAAAGTATTGAAAGGATCTGGTTTTCTTGAAGTATTGGCTATTCATCCAGGGATGGACTCAAGGGAGAAAACCAGTTATTCTTGAAACAGATTCGTGTTTGTATTCTATATATTTCACTGCTGGAATGTATAGTCACCAAAATCCACTAATGGGACAAGTGTAATAAAATTTAATCACAAAGCTGAAGAAATAACTGGTAAGATAAGGATAGCAATGCAAGGATATTCCAAAATAAACACACAAAAAATGAAAAATCAGGAGCAAGTTACAGTTGTTAGAATGAACATTTAAAATAGCTAATTAAAGCCTCAAAGTGTTTCATAATATTTTTTGCATATATACCACTAAACAAGTTCTGTCGTGCTGTTAAAATTGTGTAATAGATTACTTAGGTAACAAGTATAATTTTCACATCTGAAAAGCAGTACAAATGTTAAAAATGGCTCTCTTTTCCTATATAGGTTCTTAAATTGGTGTACTTTAATAAAGGAATATCTAAACACTTCCACGGAAATCAACAATTTCTGGAAAAATTTGTACAAGGTTAACAAAAAATTGATTTTCCTACTTATTCATCAGATTACAGAGACTGAACTGAGCCAAGCTTATGTAACTACTGAAGTGTCACAGTCCAAAAATAACTCATAGCATAAGTTCATATCAAATAGCTTTACAGGAAGAAAGCAAACATCTGGAGCAACAAATGACTGTGTGTTATCTTTTCATCCAATTTCCTGAAACTAAAAGCCTGGCAATTGCACTTAATCTTCTATGGAAAGAAAACAGAATTAAATGTTTGGCAAAAAGCATAAAAGTGAAACCCAGAAATCTTCTTACAGTTAGGGAGAAGTAAGTACATCTTCTCTCAGATGTAAAATTAGAATTATTCTGACAGTCAATTGACTTGCCATGTATACATGATTTTCCTTTAAGATGCAAAGGAAACTGTGTAGAACAGCAGAACTTCAAACACTGTAGAGATCCAGGTGAATCAAATAGACTGAAAATATCCTGGAATATAAAAACTGTATTATATTGAAATTTTTCATAAGGAAATAAAAATTATGAGCTGAGGATATTTAAACTCAGTCTAAGAAATATTGTTTGGGGTCTGTGACTCCACTGCATTTGTTCTCTTTTTAGGGAAATAGGACTGTACATCACCTTTCGGCAAAATTCAAGCTATAAATGGCTAAAAAGGAGAAAACAGCAGTGATAGCTTTCAAGATATATTACATATTAAAAATATTAGAAGACAATATCAGAAGACTGATGAACACTTCCAAATATTTCAGCCTTTCCCCACTCTTCAGAAATTCAGTTTACCCAAAAATTAGTAGACAGCCTTTGTATTTAATTTTTTCTAATTTGTTACCTTTCATCTAAGGAGGCAGCTACTTCATTTTTAGCAAAGTATTTATTTAAGTAAAAACTGTTATTAATGTCTTAAGCAACTGAATACCAATTGTGCAACGGAATCCTACTGCAGACTTAAGTGGTACTGATGGTTCACAGGGTGCTCCACTAAGGTTGCATGTTCTTTTCACTGCCCACACAGCACTTTGTGCTGGATACAGGTCTTTCTTATTTTCAGTCCTTAGGCACATCCGAGATCATACTTAGTGTAACATGAGAGTATGTCAAGTTCTAATGAAGATTACGGCACAAATAAGCCAGTGAGCTTAATTCAGAATATTTTTCCCCTTCTAAAGGAAAACAGTTTCTAAGAGTACTCAAATGCAAATTTACAAACAAAAATCATTTAATACTCAGCCTAGGATTTAATGGGTGAGGTTTTGTCATTAAAAGAAAAGGGTTACAGAAGAAGCAAAATTTGAAGCCTTTTATATATTTATAATCTGTACCTAAATTTAGGAGTATAGTAGTTTGCTTCTTAATAGTTCCGTGCTTTGCACTTCTCTAGTTTAAGAAAGGAAAAGTTCCACCTGTCAGTTCCTGTAGACCATCCTGTGTCTGGAGATAAGCGTGTCGTGTCGTCTTTCACTCTCACGATGGGAACACAAGATAGCGGACAACTGATTAGAAGTAATATGTCCTCTGCTCGCCTTTCCAAGAACGGAAAGCATTATTAACCAAAGCTTCCAGCACTGATTTTCCCCACACAAAGCAGCTCCAACACTTGGCCATGAATTAATTTTAAGCAGTATTATTTACTGGTCAAGTGTTACGCTATAGGTAAGTTTCCCATTTTTATTTGATGTAACTATAGAGGAAAGATCAGTTTCTTTAAGTGGCTTAAACTGGCTAAGATGACTATGACTCCCTGGAAAACAAGCAAGGCAGGTTTTCTGTTTATTTGTTTTGGGGTTTTTTTTGGTTCTTGTTTGTTTGGTTTGTTTTGGTTTCGGTTTTGGTTTTTTGTTGTTTTTTTTTTTTCTGTTAAAACAGACATTTCAAATATTGTCTGCATGCAATAACTTTTAGTTTTGCTTACAGAATAAAAAAATTGTTTCTTTCAAAAAGTGACTGAGGTATATCCATAGGAAGCAATCCCGTAGGATTGTAGATCCCGTACAGGATCTTGTAGGTGAGAGACTGTACTAGAATTCAGTACTTCTGAGCTTTCACATGGCCAGATGAGAAAGACATCTTGACTGATATTACATAGAATGGTTTTGTTTCACTCACTGCATGCTGAAATACCTACTGATATGCTTCTGAAGTGTGATTTTTGCATCTAAAAGGCATGTTCCGTATACATCAACTTCAGAAGAATGCACTCAATTACAATAAATAGTTGGATTTGAAAATCTTGACAAGCAAACTTACTTGGTTCAAAATTACTAAGAAGATTTCACAACTTTTCAAGTTCTGTTACTTCATCACTGGCATTCTAGACAGAAGCATTGTTATAGATTAGTTTTACAGGAAAAATATCACTGTTATATCCCTCTCCACCTTTTACTTGTAATTTATCATTAGCAAATGGGATAAATAAAGATATTTAAGGTCTATCCAGACATTTCAAAATAAATGGAAACAATTTTTCTTTAATATCTTTTTTTCTAAAATAAAGTTTAAAAATCTCTTGCCTTAACTAATAAATTAAGCCATAAAAATTTCCAGGGCTGAGGAATATCACCAGGAGGGTCATGGTCCTCCTCCCAGCACTGATGCCTGATGATAGCGCTTCCTATCCCAGACTGCTTCAACTAGGACTTAGAAGATTTAAGTTTACACTAAATGAAAACTACAATTAAACAGACAAATTATTCGTTTATAATATAATTGTTTTGATGCAGCACCAAACCTGGATGCTGTTCTGGATGGAGTCTATTGAGTGTCAAGTAGAGGGGAATAATTGTTTTCCCCATCTAGTTGCTGGTTCCTTTCAATGCAGCCCAGCATACCTTAGTCCACTGGTGCTACCAGGGTACACTGCTGGTTCATTTTCACCCTCTCTCTGCCAAGGCACCAAGGTCCTTTCCAACGGAATTTCTCCACACCCATTCAGTTCTCAGCCTATACTGTTGCAAAGAGCAATTCCTCGCACTAGTCTGCATTTTGCATTTTCCATGTTGAAATTAATGAGGCTGTTAAAACTTATTTTTGCTATGAACAGATAAAAAGTTGAAAACATCATTAGCAGTCTTTTCCATAAGACAGCCTAAAGTAATTCCATTCCTGAAGGCAGCCTTCTTTCCCCTCCCTTCAAAATAAACAAGGTATTTTGGATATTTACTGCTGTTGTTAGCATTTACCCTTTCAAAACCAGTCATCTCTCAAATACTGCTCTAAGACATAACATGAAGTTATGAAGTCTTTAGAGCAAGGTAGACAACAGGTAAACACGGAGTTGTTTTTTTTTTTGTCAACATGTGTCAAACATTTGACTAGTTAATTCAGAAGCTTGACAGAGGATTTGCAGATTGCTTCCAACACTGCTTGCTAGCTGCCCTTAACATTTCAAAATTAACCCGTGAATATTATAAGAAATTACTGCTAATCCTCATCTTCGCACAAGCCACACAATTCCACCATGTCCATGAAAACAGCCAGCTGTGTGGGGCAGCACTGTGGTGGAGAGCTTTTGAATTCACAAAGATTAGTATCAAATAATAAAAATTTCCACGATTGAAGAAAATAATTTATCTATTGCCAAGGTTTGAAACTTGGTAAGGGCAGGAGTGAAAATAAGAACTTTGGCTGGTGGTTGAGGTCTTGCATTCTGTCTGGCTTTGCATTCCTCAACAGCCACAAGATTTTTTCTTTGTTCCGGGTTGAGTGGAATCAAAGATAGAAAATACTCATTTCCCAATGAGATCAAGAACACTAATAGTCTATATCTCTAGCAACTAAGCAGTTTTTCAACACTGTTGCCAAACTAATTCTGCAAAACCTGTCTCAAAGGAATAGATACGTGAACATCTGCATCTGTCACACTAAGTGTGTTTACTTCAGGTGGTTTGTTTTCGAAAGGAAAAAGATTGCTTCAAAAGAAACAAAATGTTTGAATAGAAACAAGCTTTCTGAGTACTGGAAGCTTCTTTCTCATGGTAATTTTCTTCAAAGACATGGGGATATTGATGAAGCATCTGTAGGAAAAGTAAGCAGTCCTAAAATGACAAAAGGTCTATTCTTATCAGGACTATATAAAAACATATACCACTATAAAAGATATTTAGGAGTTGAAAATCGATATGTCAGTTTGAAAAGAAGCAACCCTAAACATTTTTGTTCACAGAAAGAAGGTTAAAATATAAAATAGAAAGAAGAAATTTTGTTTGAGGCACTTGCAATAAGTTGTACCCATCACCAAAATATACTGTGATAGTACCTTGCAACTGACCAGTCTAAGTGTCATCTTAACAGGCCCCTTCAATGCACACCACAAAACACCCCTTATAAGCTAAGTTATGCCAGGGCACAGCAATATTAATACTTTACAATTTATTTGTTTCATTATTTGAGGTCCTGATGCAGTGTGACAATTCACAAGTTCGTTTTCTTTCAAAAGTTTGTTTGAATTTGAGTAGAGAAGAATTCTGTTAAATAAAACTAAAAACCACGATCGTTGTCATACTGGTAAATTCTGAGAAAAGTGATGTAATTAAGTACCATGAATATATGAATATACTATGATCAAGCTCTACATTTACAGATAATTCAAGGTACTTGCACAGGGTTGCATTGATCAGACTGCATATACATACACATACACACAATTTCTAAGCATCACTGTTTCCAGCATATCTTTAACTGTGACAGCTTGTGGTTGTACAGTAAAAAGCAGATCTGAGGCACTCTAGTCTCCTCTGTAACTTCAGGATGTGTCAATTAGGTGAGATCATGGAAGCGTAGATGCTCTGGCTGAGCTTAACAATTGAATTTTGTCTCCCTTTGTAGTCTTAGATTTTGAGGGACTCCTGAGCCATAGAGCACATCTTGCCAACCCATGGCCTGAAGGCAGCTTTGTTCCTCTGTTAGGATCAAATTAGCTCCAGCATCCTGAGTTGTGCTGTCTATAAGGTTGCTATCTCAACCTGCTCCTGTCTTAACTTAATAAGTTGCTAAGATTAACTTTGTATAAAACCCACCTGTCCCTCAACCCTCACCCTCTACAGGACAGAAATTGTTTCTGGTCAATGACCTACTACTAGGTTCTTTTCCTTTTAAGATGAAGAAAAGGATATAATCTTGAGAATTAATGAATAGCAAAATGTAAAAAGAGGGAGTCATGTTGCATATAAGGTTTATTAGATTTTATTTCTAAACTTGATATATAAACCATTCCTTTCACTTTCAGAGATATGATAAACATTCCCAGGAACTCTAATAATACAAAGATGTGCATTTAAACTGCACAAACTTTATGCTTACTCTTAGAAGACTATCATCCTGCAGGAGAATTAGCCACTATTCTTCTTACTCATCTACTGGCAAAGGTTTACTGTAAATTTTTGAAATATTTTTTTCACAACTACCAATAACAAGCTAGCAAGAACATCTGTTTATAACCTTCCTTGTTCCAAAAGGAATTCCCTTTTATCATGGTTTACATCCAAAATGCTTTTTCTCAAATAATATTTTTTGGCTAACTGTCATTCTGTTCAGCTGTGTGTGCATAAAATTATATTATCATATATGCACATGCATGTAGAGAGTACCTGTTATACAGAACTATGAAATGACTCTAATACACATGTACTTTGAAGATCTTCAATAGCATATTTAACTAATGGAAAAGTAAGATTTTTTTAAAAATGTTGGTTTTAAAACCATTTACAAGGGAAAATGTTGAAACAGATGCACTTAGATGTATACTTTTTGTCAAAATACACTAGTTGTCTTCAAAACTGCACTGATTTGCAGGTCTTGCTGAAGTAATTTTGAGAGATGCATGTAATAAAAAAAAATAAATACAATTTAAACACCTATACACACTAATCAGAGGTTAACTCCAGTAATGAAAAAAGTTGAAATAGTCATATAATGATTGTTGTATACATTCATGATCACCAAAAGAAACAAAATACGTTATATATTCATGAACTCAAGTTATAATAATAGCAATAACAATTTAAGTGATAGAAAGTCTGAATTCAGTGAAATTCATGCCTGAAAAAAAAAAGAATTCCTGTTGTTTGACATATACCAATTTGATGTAAATAAATTTGATTTCTTTTTATAAAAAAAAAGAATTCCTGTTGTTTGACATATACCAATTTGATGTAAATAAATTTGATTTCTTTTTATCCCATGATAAGACTCAAATCCTTCTCTAAGGCCATTAATCAAATTTCTTCCCTCTTTTTCAGTATCAATGAAACAAGGATTTATTTAGAAGTCACTCTAAATCAGATACCATATCTTACCAGATATCATGCCACAATTTTCTAATTTTTTTCTCTTTCCCTAACACATTTCCTAACTGATAGTTTTACCAAGTAATTCAGAAAATTCTTTCCTGAAGAAAACAAACTACCAATACTAGGGATTCCTTCCTCAGGTCTGTCACACCTTATATTCACCTGTCGTTAACACAATTAATATAATGATATATTAACATAATAATCATACTTGTGTATGCTGCTGAGCAAGTGTCCATGGGATTTCCTTATCATTGTCTTCTATTGTAAAAGTATCGATTTTAATAAATTACAAGAGTGATGAAACTTCCTTTCCAAGAAACTTCGTCTTTCATGCAGCCACACTGAAGGTTCAGTTTAATCATCAGCAAACTAATTAGCTTGGTCTGGACCTAAACTAAACTGTTACAGAATTATCATCAGTTTACAAGGTTGTTAATAAAAATTAAATGCATATACACACACACATAAAATATTAACTTTGAACCTCTCAACGTTTCTGCATTGCTTTAAAACAAATGTTTAGATGCTAAGAAGACACAGAAAAATATTATTTTTCAGACAAAGATTCCATAAAAATTAATTGCAGAGTAGTTTCAAGTTAGGTGAGTAAAATCTTAAAGAACTGAAAACACATATGGACCAAAGCAATTTAAAAAAAATTGCGGCCATAACAGCAGATTTCTGAATGTATTAAAAACCACCATTCTGTTAAAGTGACTTCTATTTCCTATATCATCACACTTAAAAATATCTAAACTCCTGAGACAGGAGTACAATTATTGCTATTCATAAAACTCTGTGGCTTTGACTTTCACAATTTTGACCCCAGTATTAGAGAGTATCTTCAAAAGCCACTGAATATTAATCTTGCTTTCAACAGTGGAAGTCAGATACCTTTCAGTTTCCACCATTGTGTACTTGTGACTATTTCACAACTTCTGTAGAAATTTTAGCCTCTTGTTGGAGTGGGGAAAAAACCTAGACAGAAAATATTACTCCTACCTACCTATTGGCTCATTTATATCTGAATATACATAATCAGTCTCTGAGGATTAAAGAAAATAATTCACCATTTTGTGTTTGGACTAATTTCTTTTATTATCCTGTTTATTGCAGCTGAGTCTCTGACCAAAGCATCTGATATTGCTAGAAATACTATTTCATTAATAATAAAGGTTTACATTTTAGCTGCTTCTCTATTTAATGAGGGAGTTTACTTTTCTCAGCGACAGTATTGATTTACCAGCAATACAACATAAATGAGAAAGCTGAAGAAGCAGCAGTGGTCACAGCAGCAACATTAATCACATGTCATAGAGGTCTCCCTGCTCTACATAACTTGACACACTGTCTTTTTCAGTGTCAGGGTTGCCCTCACCATAACCTTCCTTGACCTGTTGCCATTCTGTTGTGTTCCTCCCCTCCATAACATCACTGTTTTAAAAACAGAAAAATAATCATCACAATGCTACCCAACTATGGAAGTTCTTCAAGTTTTAAAACATAAATTGACATTGGACAGGAAATTAAAACCCAATTTTGTAAAGGCAGGTCCTTGCGAAAGCCCTCTATTTACTGCAATGCTTGCTATTAACAAGTTCTTCATAAGAAACTACCGAAAGTTTTAGAGTATGTGAAATAATAAAATAGAAGGTTCTTTTCCCCATTATTAAAAGGTTTTGTTCTTCATCCACCGAATCACAGAATACTCTGAGTTTGAAGGGACCACAAGGATCTTTCGGGCGAAAATACTTCAGAACATCAAGTGATTCATTTGAATAAACTCCATGGCCCCATATCAAAGCATCATCTTCTAAAAAAAAAGCAAAAGGATAAAACACCGTCTAGATAAATTCAAAATACCCTTACAAAGCCTGTGATCAACTTTATTTTAGCTATTATAGCATCTTTCCCTCTTTTCTGACATCAAAACACAATACACATAAAAAGCACACTCAATTTGTATCAGTCTTGACCCCCAACACCATGTGTCAGAAGAACCCATAACTTTTGCCTAAGCTCTACATATACCATCTAAAACCTGATGTATCTGTGAGGTTCAAAGTTTTTAAGACACCTGCCTACCTTTCACATCTAACCATGTGCAGCTCCTTCTCCAGCTGAAGCCTGATTGCCCCCACTGCCATCCAGGGAGTGTATTCTGTGTGCTACCTCACATTTTCCTATCAGGATCACCTTGATCTTAATGAATTAGACTACAAGTACTATAAATTAGAGTTAGCTCAAAATCCATTTTATGAAATGCATGCATTTTTACTTGGGTATTTTTGGCATTCTCTTTATTTAAAATTCTAACAGTGCTGTTCAGAGTGTTTTCTGGTATTGAGGATTCATAATTTTCTGGGCTTGAAATATGCCTTTTACATAGCCCTAAATTTACTGTACTCCAGAAGAGGTTAAGAGGTATCCCAGGCAGTAGTCTGCATTAAAAAAATAAAAAAAATTAAAGTTCATTCTTACCTCCTGTAGTCAAAAATCATGCTTCATATTTGCTGTTAGGACTTATGTATATTTGTTTTATTGTTCTGGCCTAAATCCAGATGGGTAACAGGTATGATTACCAGAGGTATTTACAGCAGCTCTGTCAGCACACTCTTCCCAGTGAGGCTGACTTGAAAAACAAAAGCGTTTCGGGGGCAGTGCTGGCATTAATACTCAGGACAGTTTCATGGGTTCTGAGAACAAGTCTTTAAAAGCTTAAAAGACTTCCAGCAGTAAGACAACTTATAGCAAAAACAGTAGGAGATCCAGCTATTACCTTCTGTTCTGGCCCAAAGGCTCTGAAGAGGTTCACATTTCATTGTTCCCGAGCAGGAAAAGAAAAGTGAAGTTAAGGAAGAACAAACTGGAAACTGCTTCTTTTGATGCTTCTCATCTCACAGAAATAGCAAAGACATGAAAAGCAAAATCCAATTGTATATTTTTAGGATGTGATGGCCACAGCACAATAAACTGAGCAGGGAACACAAGAACAAAAACTCTGATGTGAACATTAAAAATAGCATGAATGAAATACAGCCTGTTTCCTTTTGCTTCATAGATATATTGTTCCATAACTATGTATACAAGTGTGTACACATCTACAATGCACGCTATTACATGTAGAGATGAAAGATATACTGCTGATTTAGACAGCTTCTCTTGCATTTTTGTCTTGGGATATATGAAAAATGTGTACTTTGTTTATTAAATTTTGTTTCTTTACTGAACAGTAGAAGACTACATATTGCTGGAATGCATTGTTAAAATTGATCAAACTGATAGTGGTCCTTGGGCTAGTAAGTCATTAAAATTGGCCTTTATTCAGTTACTAACTAACCAAAAGAAAAGACGCACTGGTTTTTGAAAACATGTCTATTGCTAAAACAGTTTTACTGAAGAGCTTGGACCAGCAGTAATCATGTGGTGGATAATTTCTGAGCAATTTTCATCAAATTTTATCTATTTTTTATTCATTATGCACTTTTAATTGTAAATCACATAAGACTGCTTCTGTTCCCTGCGGAGAAAATTTTAAATCTGAGATCAAAGGCCAACAAATGCACAATAGAGAAAATACTGAAGATTTCTTATCTCTCTTTTCCACTTATATTCTCATAGCATGCAAATTCACTTTAAAGCATATGAGATTTGAATCCACTCTTTATTTGCAGTAGCCATTCAGTATGTTTGCTTTTTTTTTTTTTTTTGTAAACATAAACCCCCAAATACGTATGGTGCTTGCTATTTTTAAATGTACCTGTCCATTTTCCCAGCAAGCCCTCAGGTTCTTAGCTTCCAGATTATTTTCTTTCTCACCAGTATTGTTATTTTCTGCAAGCAGTTGAAATTATATGGAATGGGACACCTTCTACTTTGCAGCACAATTTTGAAAATCTTGAGTGGCATGAGCTATCGTTGAGTTACAGGACCAAATTTTTTTTCACAGTGATAAGGGACAGATTGCAAATGCATTCAAACAGCTAAGCTTGAAAATAGGATGCATTGTGAGATTTTTCAAATGCATCTAAGCTTAAAACTTTTGGAAGTAACTTAGAAAACTCAATTTTTGCTTATTCCTGTTTTTGTGCATACCTTTGAGTACATCATTGTGCATCTCACGTTCCCTTGGTCTAAAGTGGATAAAATATATTTAAATATAATGGCCTAATCTCACGTGGCAACATAAGGACAAAATCATTCATGGGGAAGTCGCTGGGGTTACCACCCTGAGGATGACTTTATGAGCCATATCTGCACTCTTGGAACATGGGACTCTGAGCATCATACACAGAACAATAATTTCACCTTTTAATTGCATAAAATGCTAATGGGAAAACTAGAAAATTACAGAGATGTGATCACAGAACAACTTATGTCCTTGTTTTGTCTGAAGGGTATATTTCTATGAATTCCTTTCTGAGGATGTTTCAGGAAGTAAAATGTACATTAGGTTTACATGCTTAAAAATACTAACTTTGTTCTTATTTCAGAAGACATAGTTGCACGTAAAGAACAAACTTTACTTAATTTGTCTTAGCACAGCTGATCTAGCCCAAGGACAAATTTGTTCTCTTTTCTTTAAACCACAATAGCTCTTGCCTTCTGTAATAAAATTTCAGAAAATTTTAGTCATGAATACACTGTATCTAGGGAGCAATGTAAAACAGTTTTAGTAATTTTCATACTATTGAGGCATGCAACAGAAGCAAATCTATAATAAACAATAATTTTCACTTCTGCAGAAATAAGTGCATCTGTGATCGCAGGTGTGTACTAATCTATAAGTACGGTGAAGATCTTCAGTTACTCAACATTTTTATAAATATGGGCAATAGAGAAAGGGCTTCAGTGATGTATTGAAAGTCAAGGTGCCAGGCAGGCCTTTTTTATCTCCTCTTTTATCAAGATATCTTTTAAGATTAATTAGTTCTAAACCTCTTGCAAAAGGGAGAACCAGTTGGCTTACAGAAACACAAGAAGGTGTACAAATTATTTGTTATCCCTCACTGCATATTCAGCACCTCAGACCTATCATTCCCTGCAAAGAACTTGTCCTGCAACTGTTTTTCAAAATGTTTAAAAAAAACCCCACTCACAAAAGAAAGCATTAACATGTTATGAAGATAGTGGAAATATCACTCCAAAGGACAGAAGGATTTGCTCCGAGTAGTTATAGCCCATATATGAAACTACAATCCCCCAAGCCATTGTTGATTAAAAAATTAGCAACATAAAAGCAATAAAGCCCATAAAATCATTCCAAGTTCCTAAGTAATAGTAGGAATATATGTAATAGAATAATCTGTAGCATGTTTAAAAAGTTTTGACAGTGCATTTAGCCCACATCTCTGCACACACCACAAACAAAACTCAGTGAACTTGTACTTGTATATATTTCCAAAGGTCGACTTTTCTGAAGGATTCACTTGCATAATCTGCCTCAGAAAAAATTGTTTCAAACTTGCATGACCCAGTGGGAATGAACTGCATGAACTAAGTCTGGCTCCTGGGAAAGATTTGTGAGAAAGGTTGTCACCTCCAGGCCACAGAGCTGCCACTGTGGTGGGATGTCACTGCTGTGGGAGATCCTGGACCCCAAGTTCAGAAGGGCACATCTAAGAGTATCAGCAGAAATACTTGAAATACTTTGAGAAATGTCTGCTTGAAATCTTCTTTCTTTAGAAGCCTATTTATTTCACTGGTTTCTACTGTCCCTTTATCTCCAGTAACAGTATACACCTTTTAGAAAATCAGAGTAGAATTGAGAGATCCTGAGCAGAAAAAAAAATGCAAGTTCAGCAGTGAAGTAGTCCTGTATATGACCACAGACTCATATCGATTTTAATCCTGAGCATGTGCTTCCAAATTACTTAATCATGCCACCATAAGGCTAAGTCCTAAATGTTGCAATCATGCTCAGATGGCAAATCTTTTAAAATCAGCCTGATTCTCATTGCATAGCAAATGTTTTTTTCCATAACCATTATTTTAGAAATAAACTAATCAAACAGAATACATGATTATAAGTTAAATCATATGTCCAGTTTCATCCTGAAGCTACTAGCAAATAAAAATGAAAAGTATTATTGAATTGCATTGGACTAAATGGAAAATCACAACATATAATTGATATGTCGATACAGCTGTCTGAGTTCTGTCAAGCCTGCCTACATTTTAGACATTTGCATCTTGTTCAGAGAAAGAGGAAAGACACTGATTGCATTTAAGATTTCATTCAAACTCTGTTACTGCCTCTGACTTATAGTCTGTTAGGCTCTTCTTTTGAAAGCTGTATTATTTTCCAACAAAATACGGTGGGCTAAGAAAGCTGTTTGTTAAACAGAGAAAGGGAATTGGAAGCTTGCTTTACCCTGTCACTATATAACCCTGGTTACAGAGAAACACACAGAATATAAACCCACATATTTTTAGTTAAAATTAAGAAGATAACTATTTTAGGTAAATAATTGAAATAGAATTTGTGTGCTCTCATGCACATTTCTGTGCTGAAAAGTATGTAAACTTTTGTTAAACTGAAACTTCATTTCAAGAAACTATTCTTAATAGCACCCATCCACTAGAAAGAGCAATTGGTGGGTATTTAATCGCATTTAACTTTGAGAAAATAAAATACAGAATGTCTTATATTGATAAAAGGTTAAACTTCAGGTTACAATAACTCAGTGTCAGACGGATAAAGAACTGGTAACAATAATTCACATTATCCTTTTAAGAAACTGATTTGTTTGAAAATGGATGCAAATGTTTGACTAAGAATATTGAGAAATGGAGAAAATTCAAATTATTTCTTTACTGAGATTTTGCTTTCAGAGAGGAAAATAGGAGAGAACTGGAATTTCCCCATTTTTTTCATCCTATACAAGAAATGGGCACGAGTTTGTGGGTTCAGCTTTGCAAAGCTGGGAGTTTTTTCCACCATTCATCAGAGAGCATCGTTGTGGTAGCATGGACATACAGCTCCATTTTCAATGGGATGTCTGCTACACAATGTGGCCAGAACCTCAGCCTGGGAGCACTCAGAATGATGGATCCATGGACTGTAGGGCCTGCCTGTCGCTGGGAATCCCAGGTTCCCTGATGCTGTTTGTGGCCACCACACAGCTGCTGTGGAAGCACTGTGGGCCTGACCATGCTGTCAGTCTCAGTACTGGATGCAACATAGTTTTTCTAACATTCTGAAGCAATATCAGACTTACAAGGAGAAAATCAAACAAGACCAGGAGGCTTAATGCGACTGAATGGACTAAAATTTAGAGGGATCTCTCCTGACCAGTGATTACAGTGACACTTCAAGCATTTCTTATTCTTTAGAGGGTAGTTGTCCACTACTTTGTCTTAGAGTCTTCTTTCAGCTCCTCACAGAGATCAAATAAAGTTTGTTTTCAAATCTCTATGTACAAAAATCTGCTTCTGTATTAGATCTAAAAGCAAGACTGTGCTAAACTCTCAAAATCCTGTTAGAAAGATAAACCCCTAAATCTTCTCCTCTGTCTCTAGTGTAAAGCAGCAGCTTTGCTATTCTCTTTGTGCTGTTACTTTCAAGTATTGACTTGAATATGTTAAATCTACCTGTTAAATATTTTGTTATGTGTCTATTTAATCTCAAAATTCCCCCTTTCCAAACTCTCCCATCCTCAGTGAAAATTCATAAATACTTATATATATTGGTATGGTTCTATTAATTTATATTTAATGTGGGAATTCACCTGTATTTTCTTTATGTGGAGCATATTCTCTATCAAAATCTGAAACTACTATGTATCTCACTATACAATATTTCTTAGACATACTTACATAAGTCTATACCCATATACTTATATATAATTATACACTTCTGTGAGTATACACATATGCACTTATGGGTATGTATTTATGCATATACTGATATATTTCTTGAATGAACTACTTTCCCATTTCATACTTATCACTGCAACAGTTTTTTGGAGATTTCAGCCTAGAATGGCCATGCAAACTGAACTATAAATCCACAGCTGGACATAGTGAAACTGTGTAAAGTAAAAAGGCAAATATCTGATTATTAAAGCAGCGATGACGGATTTTCTGTTGGGCTGATCCAAACTAACTTGTGTCAGAACCAGTCCAAATTGCACAGATATACAATTTTTTGCTAACCTTCCTGTTCATTGTTTCAGGAACAAGCCAGACTGGTTCACAGGTGGGATTTCTAGGTACAGTGAAATACATTGAACAAAGTAGAATTATCTGACCAGTGTGCTTCTGCAGCAAGCGGATTTTCTATCCACTCTGCCATCTCCACTAAAAATCTAACCAGCATACTCTATATTGTGAGAAAAGGACCAAGAAATCTACCAGGAAAAAGTCTGAAGAAAAAAAATTGCTTCAATAAAAAACTGTAGCAAGGTTTGTGAGGAGAAACTGTATTGTGAACTTTTATATCCTTATAGTGCTACAACACTATTACTACTCTAAACTGTACCATTTTTCAAACTGCTATAAGAAAGGAAAGGTATAAGAAGTGCAGAATAAGATTTTCCTTTTTCCTTGTGGCAGAACCAGCGCTGTTGTGGTCACATAGTAATGTCACTCGGAGGAATGGTAGACGCATACTAATATAAAAAGTTTAATGGGCCAGTTCAGTACGAGGGTTCACTATGTGCATAACTGTCAACCAGTGGCAACTTTCTCCCTTCATTTCCTCAAAAAAATCCCATTGTTCTTAAAGTTATTGATTTGTAAGCAACATAAATGTGATTTTGCTCATAAATAAATGCTGAATCCATGTGAAAATAAAGGCTGCATTACTCTGATAGCCAGACTAATTTTTCAAAATCTCATAAATTCCAAAAGATTAAAAAAATTGCAAGAGATGCTTTTGTTTAAATAACATTCTCATGCTTTAAGTGGCTTGGTTTGAAATAGTTCTGCATCATCTTAAAGATATTTTTCAGTCTTAATTCAATTTAGCATACAAACAACAATTTAAATCTTGACCAGGAGTGAATCCTCCAGACTACTGCTTGACAATTTCAGCCCTGCGAATTTTGCCAGTGTTTATAATGTGTCAAAAGCCACTCTTAAGTTTTAGGGCAGTTTACAAATTGTGAGCTCTGTCTTCTTCAGAGTTCCTAGTTCCTGTGTTGTTATTTATCACCATTAACTCTGCTTTGACAGAATCTAGATTTCATTATACAGCAATACAGTGATGTCCAAATGGTCATGAACCTTGCATTGTGCTGTTTACAAGGTTTAGTGATTATAAACTAAGATGTTGTCCGTTATTAAAACATTTTTTTTTCATTCTCCCTGCACTAAACAATAAGATTTTGAAGATAAAGGAAAAAGAAAATTTTTATTAACTTTCCTTAGAGGCTTCTATTCCTAACTCTCAGTGATTGAACTAATGTCCCATTTAAAATAAATTCAAAGGAGAAATAAAGAAACTGCATAGTGTTACAGAGTAAAGCTAAAGTAACAATCTCAATTTTCTCCACATTATGACTTCTAGGTTATGAGATTTAAAACCCACATTTCAAAGGGTTTGAAACAATGGTTTTGTAGTTAAAAAAAAAAAAAAGAAAAGATAAAGGTATGGTTTTAGATAGTGCTTGGATTAAGCAGTATACTGTGAAATAAAAATAATAGAAGTACTGCAAGAGTTTGAAGTTGAACTGCTTAGACACTCGACTAATACTGTCATTATAAATAATGTAGAAAACTTGAAGCTTAGTCCATTTTTCTAGATATGAAATCCAATATTTTTTAGAAACTACTGAGTTTTGAATTTCTTTGAGTTTCTCATCTAGGGGCATAACATCTAAATAAACTTGGTGATCCTTTCCTTTCCTTTCTTTAAGCCTGACACAAACTGATACTGTCATTAGTCACTTCTGAGCATTAGGAAATACTGCAACTTTCTAAGAACCAGAGTTTTCTTAGTGATGCCGTTCTTTTCCTATTGATAATTCCTGACTGTTGACAGACAAAACAATAAAAAATGACATGGCTTTGAGAAATCAAAAAAAATTACAGAATTGCTGTGAAAGATCTCTTGTAATATAATTTATTAGGTAAATATCTAAAAATCCTGTATCTAACAAGTACTGAAAAATAAGACTATCAGCCAACCAGGCTATATGCATGTACTATTCACATAAAATAGTTTCCAGAATTTTTCAAAGTTCCAAACTAATAATGTTGTACCAGTGAACTACAGGTAGCAATACAAATTTTCATGGAAGACAATCCTGTCCTATAGTTGGTCACAACAATGAAAATAGCATAAATATTAATAAAAGCCAGGGTTCATTTATTGGCTAATGTAAACCCAACTGAAAGTTTGGAACTGAAGCAACTGTCTCTTGCAAAACTCTACGCTAAAGTGAATCGTGGAAGGTCACAGTTTCCAACAAATTCATGATTTTTTTGTTTTAGTTTCTTAATGAGTTTTTACCAAATGAAATTTTCTGAAATATGTGTAGTTGAACTCAGTAGTATTCTGAAGAGTGCATATGCTTACAATCTGTAGGTATTGGTAGTGTAGTATTATCTCATGTGAAGCATGAGATAGTGCTACAAGAGTAATTAGCTCTTGCTTCCTAGCAGGAAAAGAAATAAAATTCTTAGTATAAAATTTCAGGATGTACTAATGGAATAATAATGGGGAGCTCTATTATAAAGAAATCCATTAGCTAAAGCTGATAGAAGGGGAGAGAGATCTAAGTACATTTTTTAGTTATAGCATCATTATAAGCAACAACTTAGGAAAAAAAAAATGCTAAGACCTGTCAGGAAAAAACCTCTCCAGTGTAGGAAGGCATAACATCATAAGTACAAAAAACACAGAGAACACCATAATTAGTATATTCTGTATGATTCTGAATATCTATGCTCAAAACCAGGTTAATTTGAAACAAGAACAGTAATTGGATGCTAGGGTGATCAGAGAAGGAGCCCCTATTAAAAACAAATTAAAATCACAGCATCATAGAATGGTTTGGCATGGAAGAGACCTTAAAGATCATCTAGTTCCACTCCCCCTATCGTGGGAAGGAAACTTTCCATTAGACCAGGTTACTCAGAGGCCCATCCAACCTGGCCTTAACATCTTATGTAGTTCAGCACAAAAATGACCAAGAAAAGTATTGAGTCTCTTTAGGTGTGTTTGTGAGTAATAAGAAGGATGAGGGGCAGGAATCATATGACTAATCAAATGTGATCAGATGCACTCAAAGAGTCTAGTGGAAATTATTAGAAACAGGTTGCCAGGAGTCCAGTACTCACTGTCTGCGTTCTTTTAGATATTCCACACGTGAAAAATACATTTAATACCAAATTTACTTATTTGAAATTATCTGACATTGCATAGGGTTTTGATTGAGCAGAATGATAGTGATATACTTTAATCACAATATGAGCCCAAATCACACTTATCAGAGAATAGCAGCATGTAACAGATACCAGGTATTGGTAACAGGTTTTCAGCAGAAAATAAGAACAAATTTTTTTAACCTGTGAGCAAGCTGAGGGCTGGAACAATCATCTGAATGAAATAATAAAAGGAAAGAGCATAAGCTTTTCAAGATAGTTTGCCTATTCAGGAAGTAATTTAATAACAGGACAGGAATCATCTTGAAGGTGGAATGTTAAGTTTGAGAGAAGAGTATTTAGGGGGACAATTTACTGTAATCTCAAAATTGTAGCAGGAAAACTTTTTACTCTCTCCTGTTGCTTATTCACACTGTAGTTTTACTGCAATGGCTTTGTGCCTTAGGATTGTGTTGATGAACTGCAGAAGACAAGGGCTCCCCCACCAGTGCACAGCCCAGGAGTTTGTTTTCTCTGTTACCTTCTGCTTACCTGTGTGATTTGTAACTGCAGTTCTGGAGTATGCAACCCTCAGACCTCGAGTTTGCTACTTGCATTAGTGTGTCCTGCCATCTTGGGCGAAGTCAGCACACTCAAATTAACTATGCCGCAGGCTGTTGGGATTACAGGTCTAGCTCCCTGCAGATCCTGCCTAAAAGGCCTATGGAATAATAGATCAATACCCCAATAGAATTGAATGTCTCTTATTGATCAAAATACTAAATTTAATGTAGAAAAAATACTCCTAGGCTTGTTTATATTATCTTGGATAATGCTTACAAAAAAAAAAAAAAATTTCCCCTCTCAGTATACCGGAAAGAAATTTAGGCCTTTTACTTGCCTTAGTAATTGGATTTGCATGAAATGTTTTGTTTCACAAAGATGATAAAAGCAAGTGAAAAAATAATTGTGTGTGTTTAAGTGGGAGGAAAGGAGAAAATTTTCCCACAAAATATTTGCACGTGGCTTATGACAGAGAGTCACAGGAGAGGAATACACGAGAGAGCCCAGGTCAGCTTATTCTACTATCTTTGGGGTCCTGGTTCCATATAGCCATGATTTATGATCTATACTCATGAGTTTTTCAGAGAACTGGCAGTGACATATCAGAATGAAGGGTCTCAAACTTGTTTCAGGACAAAGCACCAGTCCTCCTGTAAGCACTGTCGCTTGACCTGGCAGAGCTTCAGTGATACTGTGGGCCCTGGGGTTCCTGTTGGAAGAGTAATTCCAAGCTCAGCTTGCATGATGGACAAGATATTTTAACAAAGCTCTTTTCAGATTGTAAGCAAAAACAGTCCCAGCAGTACCTTTTAAAGATGTTGCCAATCTATGTTTTTCTGAATGTTAAATAGCACTTTTAGAACTGCTTTTATATCTTTCCCTTTCTCAGCTGCCTAGTCTATAATCTCTTGCCATTTATTCTATTTGCTTTTATGAAGGCAACAACATAAAACAGGGAAGACATATTCTTTATCTCAGGTAAGAACCTAAAAATAACTTTTCTTCTGTATAGCATAAAAACTTCTTTCTGGTAGCCAGGATTTAAACATTTAAGTGTTTGTGTGTCAGGTGGGGAAAGTAGACAATGGCTTGCTGAATATTTCATGCTTCATCCATCCAAAGGTACTGGGATTGCACGTCACTAACTCCAGATATACTCCATCACTCTGTACAGTGAAGTACACCGTGAATAAAGCTAAATTAAAGAATTCAAGACCTTGAATTTTTGTTGCCCACATAATCCTGAGAAGGTCTCATTCTTCCAAAGTACACTGAGTGCTGATTCAAAAAGAAAATAAATTATAACAAAGAGTTATACAGAAAAAATCAGTGCCATTTTGGGACATGCAGTGCAGTTCACAGTATTGCACAGTATTTGTGGTACACCATCTTAGAGGGCAGAAACTGAGAGATGGTTTTAAAGGAAGGGTTTGTAAAAATTATGAGATATTCATCAGATACATTCAAGAGTTACAACAGTACTGCAGCAATACAATTTCAAATAAAATCTAATATAACAAAGGAAAAACTTAACAATGTCACATAAAGTATTTGCACAGAACATATAGGCTTTTAACCAAAAGATGTGATATTAAACTGAAAATACATAAAGGAAAGATGACAACAAAATCTTGCACCAGAAAAATAGATACAAATTAATGTTCTCAGTTTAACTTCATTTGTTGAAAAAAAAAGGTTTTCTATAGCAATAGTTTTTTAAGACATTAAAATATATGGTTTTTTCAATATTAATGACAACATTGAGATGCAATATAGAGATATGTGACATATTGTAAGCCTCTTAAATATTTAGAAACAAATATTTAACTCTGAAATATTATTATATGGTAAATTTGAAGTAAAATATATTAATCCACTGTCAAATATATCTAATCTTGATAAAAGATTAGTTTCCAATTCTCACTCAAACTAACTTACCTTAGGTTTCTCTCAAGCACTAGTGTGGCTTCTGGGGGAATTTCAAAACCAGATGTTGTTTCACCTTTATTTCATTGGAATGCCAGAACAAAATTTTATATACTTACACATACAATTCTAGCGGGATCAGCTGTACATGCTGCTTTTGACCATTACGTCAGAACCAGGAATATTTGAAAGAGGAGCAGAACTGTGAGAATGTGATTAAAAGAACTATAGACATTGTGTTGAAAACTTAACTGTCTTCGCAAACACTTTTTGCATGCTAAAAAAGTGGGTATGTTCTTGCAAAACTGTTAACTGACAAAACTGAAACTGTTCAGGTATTTAGGCACCGTTAATTGAAGCTGCCATTAATTAGAACAGGGAAGAGATTCAGCCATTAAAGAGGTCTGAATAATTTCATTTTACTTCTTCTTTAGTTATGTCACCAACTGGAAACTCTACTGGACTCTTTTTACACTGGAATTCCAATTATGATTCCTGTGCCATCCTTCTTCTAGTTTCTCAGCCTAGCTTCTAAGTTAACCATCACCGTGAGAAAGCTTAATGGCAGCTAAAACAAGACAAATGAGTGGAATATCCAACCACAAACATTAAAATTTCTTAGAAGATGGAGCTTTAGGAAAATAAGTTTAGAAGATGAACTGTCTTCACTCTGCTAGCTCAGAGAGCAAAGTATAAATATAGAAGTGCAAAGCTTATCAGAGAATCACAAAATCATTAAAGGTGGAAAAGATCTTTGAGATCATCGAATCCAACCTGTGACCAAACATCACCATGTAAACTAGCCCACGGCAATAAGTGCCACATCCAGTCTTGCCTCATGAAAGTACACAGAGAGGTGTGCCTGTGTACATATACATATATATTTTCTTGACCCAGACCCTGATAAGTACCCCTCCAGTCACTTGGTCTCACTCCACTGCAGGTGGGATGGGGAAGAGAGTCAGAGAAGAAAAGGTGAGAAAACTTGTGAATTGAGACAGAAACAATCTAATAAGTGAAGAAAAACTGTGTGGACAAGAAAGCAAAATAAACAATTTATTTACTACTTCCCACCAGGAGGCAAATAAAAATGTTCCTCCTTCCTCTTTCATTTTGTTTCAGCTTATATTACAGAGAATAACATTTTATGGTATTGAACATTCCTTTGATCAACTCTGGTCAGCCATTCCCTCCCAGCTTTTTGTGCTTTCCCATTTTGTTTGCTTGGGAAGGCAGTAGAGAAAGCCTTGATGTTGTACAAACTCTGCTCAGAAATAGCCAAAATACTGCTTTTTTATCAACTCTGTTTTTGCTGCAAATCCAAAACACAGCACCATCAGACAGCTATGATGAGAATTAACTTTATTGCAGCTGGACTCACTGTGATATGTATACAGAGTGAAAGTGACACAGGTAGAGAAGTAAATGCCAACACGATAATTTTTTGCCAGGCTTTCCTAGTATTTTGCCATTGGGCATTTTGATTCTAAATATTAATAATTTTTAAATAACTACCATTCAAAAAAAAAATCCTGTAAACAAAAGTACTTTTTCTTAAGTTTGGGGAATGACGTTTCCTGCACTTGTGAAATATTTTTCTGTATATTATAATACGCTTTGTTGATATAAACCTATTAATATACAAATATGTTTCAGAGATTAAATTATCTGACAACTTCCTAGATGTAGTAATTTTTCACTTTTTTTACATTAAAGAGCTTTTCCCTCAGCATTCAGCTTTTGAATAAACTTGAAAAAATCAATAATTGTTTTCTTCAATAATTTAATCCATTAGATCAAGACTTAGAATTTTTTATAAAAATATTGATTTAAGTATGAGGAAGGTGTAAACTAGAGAACCATTATTTTGGAAAACATCAATCATGTCCCATCTTTAACATGGCTCATACAAGCTTTTACGTATTTAACTACTATGGAGTGCAAAAAGGGAATAACAGGTGGTTATCAATTCTTAAAGACTCACAAGGAATATGAAAGTTAAGATCATCAGGTTTACAGTGAGAAATTCTCCCTTGGACACAGTTCTCAAACCACTCTCTCATTTAACTCTTTCCAGGTATTAGTGATCTGAATTAGGATAGCTGCATTAACCATGCAGTTGAAAAATCATGAACCATATCTGAGATTTTTATACAAAACTGCTAAATTCCCTCTGAAATGATGAAGAATTTATTTTCTCAAAGCTTCCCTAAATATTAATAATAATTCATATTCATATTAATATTAATCTGTAACTGTTCTGAGGGATTTAAAATGTGCTGAAAGTGGCTAATGAGCAATGTTTAGATTCAAGCATAATCAGTCAGAATTTTTTAGAGACAAGTTGTTTTTTTCTTTTACTAACGCCATCTGGCAAAAGATGGCTCTTGGTATTTATGTAATAAAAAGCTTTCAAAAAACTTATTCACTAAGATTATTAGTGAATTTCTATTCACTAAGAATAAAAGAGCTTTTGTAGCATAAAGTTTCAAATATCACTCAGCATATGTAGAGAACAATGAACATTCATCATCAGGATCACTCATGGAAAAACAAAGGCAATCTTAAATGTTTTATTTTACCTAGTATGGTGCTATATACTCTTAAAAGCGCCAATATTTTAGGGTTGCATTAGAAGGTAGCTGCCAAACATGGATCCCTTCTTCCTGTTCTTGGAACACCTTGTCATAAGGTCAATACTTCTAACAAAAAATATTTCAAAGTGCTGTGAAGTCATTCTCTAACCACTTAGAGCTTCTTTTAATTAATTTTTACTCCGTTTTTAAACTAAGTAATGCAGAAAATTATAATCACACTAATTTGTGTGCTGTCTTTGAATCAATCATTGAAATGAACAACTTCATAACAAAGCAAAGATCTCCAATCTAGTTATATTCTTCCCCAGTAGTAGATGTTTGAATTATCAAAACATTGACAAAAGGGAAAGATAGTGCTTGATGTGTTGGAGCCTTTTCAGTAAGACCTTTTCAGACTTTTGGCTTTTACCCAGTTCATGTTTATAGCATGAAATTCCCTTTGACCCTCAAAACACTTGCATTCACACTGGCAGCCTGAACCTAGCACGGCTTTGCAAGTGTAATTGTAGCATGCAGTTGAATTGAAAAATTAAACCAGAAGAATGGTTCAAACTACTTGAAATTTTCATGTACATTTCCTGTTATAGTGGGACTGTGTAGTGGTGCACTATTATATACTTGTTTGGTGTCTCAACTGCTTCACTCCTGTGAATTTCTGTCAGGAAAATGGTTTTTATTATAATCATCTCATCAATCTCATACACTGTCTTTCTTGCTTTGAAGTAAGATCTAAACAAAACTAGTTAAAAAGAAAAAAAGGAGGGACCTGCACAAGTCATCTACTCCACGCTCTGCACAAAGATAGCCTCAGAGCTATCTTCAATAGCATATCTCATTGCTCAGGAATTCCATTTCCTTTCCTGAAAGGAATTCCTTTCAGGAAAGGGAATGAAACCTTGAAATTGAAGGACAGAGTGGACCAAACACTCTGGAAAGGAGATATGGTCAATCAAAATTTAAATTGAAAAAAAATGAAAATTTGAAATGGAGTGATTACAACCACATGTACTGAGATGAAAAGAGGTCCAGTGAATTAGAGCAAAACTTGACAAAATTATTCCCATTGAAATAAGATAAAAAAGATAAACAATTGGAATGAAGTAAAATGGAATTAATGAAATTTAAAAAAAAAAAAAAAAACAAGGTGAAAGCAAGAAAAGCGAATAGGATGACATGAAGTGCAGGAATATGGACCGAAGCTTGCCCAATTGATCCTCATTGAAATTGCAAGATTTCATTCCTTTTCCTGAAAGGAATTATTCTTCAAGTGGGTTTTGAGACACTGCAGCAATGGCATTTTCACCACTTTCCAAGACAATGTTTTCCACCATTCATGTGCTCCTTTCATGCAGAATTTTTGGCTTACATTAAGTTTGAAATCTCCCTGTTGCAGCTTTTGAGTGTTGCCTGCGTGTTATTAAGACGCATTCTGGAGAAGAGCCCAGCTCTGCCTTCCTTTTAGCTTCTCTTAGGTAGAAGAGGATTGAAATCAGACCTTTCCCCAGCTTTTTCTTCTACTACTTAAATACATCCAGTTCCCTCAAGTTTCTCCTAGTATGTCACCTGTTCAAGTTACTTATCCATCCATGACTTTCCTCTGAACTCTACAGTTTTTTGATAATCCTGGATATAGGCACCAAAAGTGGTTATTGTATCCCATCTGTAAGTGCAAAGGGACTGAAAAGATTTGTTTGAGGCTCATAATAAGTCATTCATAATGCTACCTGACTTTGTATCTTGCTAGTTGTATTAGCTTCCTGCCTCAGATTTTTTGCTACATATCTCCTAGTGAGCTTGTATCCAGATGTCAGAAACTTTCCAGTGAAGATATGGTCTTTTGATACTAATTACTGTGGTATCAACAAAATAAAATCTCTGAAATATTGCTGATTGAATCTTTGCAGTAGTAGAATGACAATTGTGTACCATGTTTATACTAAAGATTTCCTCATAAATAAAAATCACTGCAAAAATGTTATGTGTGAATAATGCTGCCTGACTATGGAAAAAGCATAATAATGGTAATGCAAAATCCAAGTGTAATAACTGAAAGGGCAAGATGCATTTGCGTGGATACCTGGAACTTGAAATATCAGCATTGAAGTTGTTTTTATTTTGTGTCATTCTTTCATCAGGAAATTTTTTACTTTTCTCAAACAATCTCTCATGCAGATTGTTTATTGTATGTCAGGGCTTCTTGGTTATAACTCGTTAATATTTAAATATATTTAAAGGACTTGACAGTAATCTCATTCTATTGTGAATTCCTTTAGAGTTTACCCTCTTCCAACTCACCCTCTATTTGATCAAGAAAGTTTTGACACAAGATTTGCTTGCAAAAGGCTGAAGGTTTAAGGTGAGATACTGTATGTATAATTACACCAATCATCTTTAATTTCTCATCCCTACAAGCCTTTGAGCTCAATGCCAAAACAAAACAACCCAATCCAAAACAAAACAAGGAAACAAATTAAAGAATAAACAAACATCCTGCCTTTTCATATGCAAATTAAATTTGTCATTTGTCATTTGTTATATGAACCCTTAAACTCCTTACTTTGAAGAACCTCCTACTGGCCTGTTTATCAATCAGAGAATTTAAATTCAAATCTCCAAACTTATAATAAGAGATATGAACAAATTCTGGAAAATCTTTTGTGAAGCGATATTATGGATGGCATGCACAATTGCATAGTGTGAACAGAATGAGCTTGCTTAGAGTTTCTTGGGTTGACAGGAAAACTATGCATTCATGACAACATCTTACACCAGTTCTGAAATAAATATTTTTTCCATTTAAAATGGTACTGCACTTTGGCACTGTCTGTATTCCATGTCTTTTCATCTAGTTAAAATGCTGCCCTTTCTTTTCTCTCTATTTATACGTTACTTCCTTTGAACTGTAAAAGTCCTCAAAATGTTTACAAAGATGAAGATATTAGAAATGTCAATATGAACTGCTCTATATTATCTGAGAATTTATCTTCTTAATAACAATTTAAATTGAGAAGAAACAATTACTCAACAAAAAAAAAACAAAAAAACTTTTACATTTTAGCTTTGTTGTTTCAGTGTGTTTTGAGAGTAGGGTCATCAGATACACAACTGCTGCAAGATATAATTAAAAATATGTGCTCTCTACTTTTTGTAATCATTGTTTTAAAGGAAAAAAAGACTAATGAGTTTTTTCTGAAACTCCTTAAGCTGCAGGAGCTCTAAATATGGTTAATGATTTATAGGTTTACATTAGGACACAACCTTCAACAATTTTACCAAAATTTTACTAAAATATTAAATTACTAAAGGTACTGAATTTTAGAAAAAATAATTCTATAATTTGGACCTGGTTCCACATTTGTACAGCCACTACTTGTAATGACTACAGAGGTTTCTTTTTCCCCAGAATTTACAGGCACATATTGCATCTACAAAAGAAATCTGTTGAGCACTATTTGCAACACTAAAAATGGTACTAAAGCTCAGAACAACGGTACATTCCAAGATCTTTGTTTCACTGGATGTCTAGCTGCAGACAGCAACTTAATACTCTCTACATGAATTAAAATCTTAGTGCTCAGAGATTTTCATGATCCTATTCCTCAGCAGTGATAAAGCTCCTTCATAGAGCAGTTTGTGTGAGAATATGTGTGTGTGTTTGTGCACCTGTGCCTTAGCGCACACACACGTTTGTGCTGGGCAGGTTTTCAGAATGAAACTAGAAGTATAACAAATTTTCAAGCAAGAGCAATAGTATAGCTTATCTTGTTTGTGAGAGAAAACAAAAGAAATTATTGGTTCCAAGTCTATGTGCCATTTGAATGGCACTGCAGAAATACACACATGTTTATATGCAAAGATGAAATGGTTCTGTAGGGATTTTGCTGATGTATTCGTCCCTTTTAAACAATACTTAGGAAATATTGAGCAACAAAGGTATGTTTCAAATAACTTACTGTTCTATTTTCCCCCCTTCTTTTCTTGTTCCTACATGGTTTAGCTCACAAAACTTGTGTAGGGCCAACTAGGAATCACTAGCTGTATCTAGTTTTTCAGAGTTGTTTCTAATATTCCTGGGATTTTAAGGGATTCATTCAATACATTAGCATGCACAAGTAGTTCAGGGCAGATGGGATGTGTAAGTGCTTGATCATAATTTTTCATCATTCCATTACCAGTAGATATTTAATACAAAAAGTAATGTTGTCCAGGCACCTATGAAGGTGAAAACAGTACCTAGATGTGTTCTATACACATATATCTCTAGCCATGAAAGTGGATGTAGTGCAGTTGAATATCTCATGCTTAATACCATGTAATCTGGAATCTAAATTTACCTTTCTGTACATGAAAGCATACAAATGAGGAAAAAGAAAACCAATCCTGAAATAACATTAATGCCAGAGCAGAAGTTAAAGTTGATTGAGCTCAAAGTAAGGCCTTTTATATTTCAAATTTCCATGAGAGATGACAAGTACAACATAAGTAAGTATTTAAGACACTAATTTACAGTCTCTTGATGCTTTCCAAAACCTTATTGTAAAGAAAAAGAATTTCTACTTTAAGGTAGAGACAATCTTTTCTGATGGGTGAGTTCTCTTGTTTGTTTTCTTAGATAGGTGGATTGTTGTCAGAGAGTGAGCCAAACTGAAACTCCTGAAGAAGCTCTTTGCAATCATTTCACTTGGTTTTTTAAAAATAGCTTTTCTGGAGGCTTACAGTTAATATAGATTTTGTGTGTTGCTATGTATTTAAATATATCTTTGTATCGCAAAGTTTTGACATGCTGCTGACAGCATTATAGGGAAAACCTGACACTCTTTTTCTGTAAACAAACAGATATCTCAGTAGTCTTTTTTTGGTTTTTTTGTTCACTTGCTAGTAAATTCAACCTTCATGCAGCAACACTGCTGTTTTCAATCTACTCGATAAAGTTTGTTGGAAGGAGAGGCTTGATAACTTGCAAAGCTGCCTGAAGACTTACTAAGATGTTGAATTATGCAGACTGCATGGATTAGCCAAGAGAACTGAGATAGGGAAGATGTCAGTCTTACTGTCAGACTGTAGAAATAAGCTAAACAACATGGCTTAGCTGCTTCGTAAATACACTTGTGTTTGTTTAGTTTAGATTGGGTTAGATTTTTGTTTGGAGAAAACTGAACAGGACTTTGAAGTGCTAAAGCTACTGAGCTACCTCAAAATTTCACACATGCCAGACAGTTTGTGAAAGTTGGTCACAGGAGATTTTTCTCATATTACCTGCATTTCCAAAATGCAAATATAGCAACAGGAGTTCCCAGATAGGATATTAAATGCATAGAGGGTTTTGGTTTGCTTGTCTAGTTGGTTTTCCTTTCTTCCTTAAGTGTTATCTCCTATTATATACCCTATATATCTATATAGATATATGTTTTGTATAAATCTAGGTGGCCATAGTGTACACAGTTTGTGCTTAAGTCTGGTTTAGAGATGTACTAATATGAATGCATTTTGCTGTGGCAGAATATTTGAAGTGTGATTTTAACTTGGCATTAGAAGAGTATTACAAGTGCCAATGTACGTTAGTACCTTGAGTAGTTACAGCCAAGATGTTTCTATCAGAATTTGCTGCAGGCATTATTTTCACTGTTTTGCTGTTTTTTTTGTTTTTTTTTCCCATCCAAACTGAAAGAGTTTTAAGATTTTTTTTTTTTAAATTACCTCACCCTGGGATCTACTTGAACTAAATGTGTTGTTGGAGTCAGTGAGTCTAGTTCCCTGCTATTGTCAGGCATCATGTCACAATCTTGACAAATGTGTTTTGAGATAAGCTGCAATACTACTGGTCATATATTCTCCAAGAAATCTGCCTTCTGGAAGCATCATCAGTAATAAATCTAAAAGTGTTAAATGAGCACATGTGGGGAAGAAAAATAACTTGGGAGAAAAAAGCAAAAAACACTTCAGTCAGAAAGCATCATGTGGCACGATCATTTTCTTAAATGTAACCACATTTGTTGTTTTGTCTTCTATTCCCGACCTGTCCTTGAACAGAAGGCAAGCCCTGTCGCTAGTTTGCTAACTCTGATTCCACACCTTACAGGCTTAAAGACTTGCTTATCTATATCTACCACTCTTACTTACTTTGTGAAATCAAGAAGTGTATCAAGTAATCTAACATTACAGTAAGGAAAAAAATCTTAAGCAGTGGCACTGCTAAAATTCAGACACCTCTCTGGTTGAGATGTTTAAGCACACAGTGGCAGTCGTCCAGGAAAGACAGTGGACGTACTGCTCACTGAACTTTTTATGATACTTCACTATTTGCTTTAAATTCCTTGGAATCAAAAGCAGCTATATTTTAGAGACCAAAAAGAGAAAATCAAACTTCTGCCTCCCTAGGACCTAGCCCTCTATTAAAAGAGAAAAATAAGAGGCTGAACTTTGCTATTTTGTAAGGAGAGTTAAGGTTTTGAAGCATTGTGAATGTGATTTTTTCAAAGTAATCAATAGCTCTAAACTATAATTGTGCTGTTAACTAGTTGCACTAAAACATTAGAAGCTTTCACTTTAATAAAAGTACTTGCTTTACTGCTTCATGTTTCAGTAACACTAATTCAAGACAAAATACATTTTTTTTTCCCTTTAAATCTATGGAGAAGTATTGTAGAAAACCTTTTTTTGTGTTGGAATCCAGGGCACAGGAATATCTTCTGTGCCTGTCCTGAGGAGTCCTTTCCTTGAGTGTGGGAATTTTAAATCCTACAAATGGTGACCCGATTCCTACAATTTTGTAAAAGAATCACAGCTGCTGGCAGCCAATTGCAATAAAATTAAGTGTTCTAGTTGAAATCTGGTGACTGGGAGTCCCTTGACAGCATTTTCCAGAAGACAGGCCTTGTCCCCTCATACATTGTGAGTGAAGAAATGTTACTCTTGCTTCCAAATAGCTGTTGTGTTGAAAACCAAAAGTATTTCACCCAGTACTCAAGCGTCTCTTCCTAAAGCTCTATTAAAATACCTGGGATCACACCAACTCCAGAATCTGCCATAGACAGGTTTTCTGGAAGTGTGAAGGCCACTGTGCTTAAATCCATCTCATACTGAATGTGTACAAGTAATTAAAAAAACTCAAAAAACCAAAACAACAAAAAGCGACAACAACAAAAAAAACACTGGGAATTGTAGAACACTTGAAAAGCCTTTTGAATATTTTCAGTTTAGAATTTGATAGCTCAGTCCAGGAAGCAGAAAAATCATGCTTGCAATGACAAGTTCTCTGCAGATCTAATTAATTCTTCAGAGTGAACTTCTATTTGTTGGTAAAAAAAGTATAATGATCTCACTAAAGAAAGCATGTGTTGTGCTTCTGGGTATTCATAAGTCTTTGACACATAGATAAATACTTTCTGCCTCCACCAAATACGTGGTTGAAAAAGATAGTATGAGAAATTCATTTGTTAAGTATGCAAAAAAATCAAACTTTCTCTGTTCCTTGAGTTACTGAGGCTTCCTATGCATTATTATAGGGGTCCTGTGCTCAGATTTCAGGGTGTTCCTAGAAAGGATAAAGTCTGCAGTACAGTTACTTAATGTTGAACGAAAAAGATAAACTCAGGATTCTGAAATAATACTTAGTAATGTTTTTGTGCTTAAAGTTCTTCCTGAGAAATAGTCAAAACTTGTATAATTTCTTAGAAAACTGAATTATAATAGCAAAAGACTTCCTGAAAGAGCTGAGTTTGATATCTAAGTAATGCAATGCAGATTTAAAATTTGGCAGATCAGTATAGTTATAGCTGCACAAAAAGAAGTCATGGGGTTTTTAGTTGTTGTTTGCTTGGGTTTTACTTTCATTTGGTTGGTTTGAGGTTTTTCTTTCCTTCTCCACATCATTCAACAGAATGTCTGAAAGATTAAAGAGGTTGCAAAATAAGTCTTCAAATTAAGCTTAATGATCAAGTGATATCTGGTAATGTTATAATGCTTTATTCCATTGGGAAAAAATTTAAGTAACTATAAAAGTATGACTCTGCCGAAGAAACTATTGATATTTTTGGCATCTTCTGAAGTTTTTTGGTGCTGGTAAACTGTATATGTAAAACATATGTGAGCAAACCCAGGGTGCCAGCACAGATGTATCAAAATTTCTTAATCCTGGGTCTCACATTAATGGCTGCTGACAATGCTAGATATGCCCAATCTGTCAGGGGTACTCTGGTGCTCAGACAGGATTGCACCAGTGGTGTCAGAAATTATTAAAATGAACTTTGTTTTCAAAACCAGTTCTTGAAAATTGCAACTGGAGTTGATTCCTGACTAAGGGGACCACTTAGGAGTTTTTCTACTAGGCCCACAGATATCTTAATCTTGCAGTTTGTAAAATTCTTTTTCTGCTATGGGAAGCCCAGGAACAGGTACATTTTTGGGGTCTTTGAGTATGTCTGGTTTAGGAAAACATTTTACTTGGCTGTATGTCTTCTCTGTCAAGCTTGGGGATCCCCATGTAAATTTTTAAGATTTGTTAAAGTTGTTTGTCACTACTGGAGGATTTTACAGTTTTTTCTGAAAATTTTAAACTCTATTTGTAAGAAGGAAAAAGCATTTTCTCACTGTACCATGGTGTAGCTGTGCATTTTCATATATATTCTGGGTGAATGCATGCATAGTAATATATACCCATCATGGTATATATAGATACATGGTATATATACATGGTATATGTACAGTGACCGGAATGTCAGTAAGATAGGCAGAAATAAAAAGCAAAGACAGCTTGTGCCTGGAGGGTTTGAAAAGGTGGGGTGTGTGTATTTATATATGTATGTGTGCATATATGCACATATATGTTTATGCCTGTGTCTATACACATACACATATATGTACATATATGTATAGGTTTGTTTGAGCTTGTGCTGCTGCAAGAGTAGATAGTAAAAAAAAAAAAAACCAAAAACAAACAAACAAACAAACAAAAAACCACAATAAATTTACCCAGTTTCAAAGCATTTCTAAGCACATCCATAATTCCTTACTCATAAAGATCTTGATTGAATTTATTAAAGAATCTCTACAAGAATTAGTTTAGGATAAGAATATTTCCTACATACAAAGAAAAATATGATTACTTCTATCTATCCCTCCCTCACCCCCCCTATTTTTCAATCAATCCATGTAGTGCATACTTTTTTGAAGTGAGCCTTTCTTACGTTCCATCACTTTGATGCCAGTGGTAGGTGTCCAGCTCTTCACAAAGCACTGAATCTGTAATACAGTTGTGTTATTCACACCATTGCTTTTCATGAGCTGCCTTTGAGCCCATGGGTATAAGTGTCTCTGTTTGTGCTAGCTCAGTGGTGCACACGATGACATAATTGTTTCTAGACTAATAAGCTATAATGAGAACCCCATGGACTGTGGAAATTTAATTTACAAGGTAAGCGGTCATTCGACCATGGATTGAAGATGCTGCCACATAGAAACAGAAGATCTGAACTGCTTGGTAGTGAGAGGCTACTCTCTGCTATGAGCAAAAACTCTGTGCTGCTGGCAAAAGAAAGGGCTTCTGGGAGACCATTACAGGAAAGAATACAGCATTAATAGTGTCTGTCTCCTTAGTGCAGAAACAATTTATCAGTGACTCTGGCAAGGTAAACTGAGATTTTATCACTTTTCATTTTGTTCAGGACAGACAAATAAGTTGAACAAAATAAAAAAATAAAACCAAACATATAAAAAATGTGAAACAGCTATCCTTTCAGTGATACTTGTAAGTAAAAGTAATTTAAGCCTCCTAAATTGTTGGAGACTCTTGGATTACATGGGGTTTTTCCAGCTTTATGAAAAATATAAAACTGAAGATGTATCTAGATATTTAAGATGTACAATTTTTTTTACACACTTTGAGCTTTCATTTACCTTAACACTACAGAAATACCTTTTCCTGTATCTCCCTTCAAAAGATGGCTAAGCATGTAAGAGGCATCTTTCCAGGCTTCTCCAGGCAAAATGGGAAGTGCAACTCAACTGGTTTTTACACACTGAATGTCATCCCTGCACCAGTTAGTAAAAAATTAAGTAGGGTTTTTGGGTTTTTTTAGTAAGCAAAATGGTGTTTTACAAGGGCTTAGTACTATTAAAAGATATATGCTTGTTTGCATCCTATATCAAATTTGTTAAGCTGCGAAGAAATATTAAGAATGTAGAATTAAAATATTGATAATGCTATTTTTTTTAAAGCTTTTGCTTGCAGCTAGTTCTTTTACTTGGAAAACAGAAAAAAATATCAAGTTTCCTGGGTGTTGTGAAGTCCAAGCTTAAAAAAAAGAACACACTGGAGATCACATGACTTTCTGGACCGAATAGTCTGAGGACTGAAACAATGAGTATGTTTCCTAACAGCCTACACAGAATCTTCCTGAAACTTCTCATAAGGAAAATTGGGAAGAAAGAATGGCCCATTTCATTGCTCAGTTTCAGGCCAAATTATCTGTTCTTGCAGGGAGAAATGATACAGACTGGCATATTCTGCAGAGAAATTACCTGCCAGACTGTATACAAAGCAGAAGCCTTTATTTGGGTGTGTCCCTTCAGGGACAAGTGATACAATCTGAGTTTCCTATCAGAGGAGAAATTCAGTAAGTCTTCATTTTGATTTCCAAATGAAAAATTGTTTGTTTGAGGTTTTTTTGTTTTGAAGGGTAACAGCCTATTGTCATGCTGTTTGAGTAAAATATCACCAGTGCTAGGGACCTCACATACTCTGCTACTAATTTCCCTATGTTTAACATATCTTGGAAGAAAAACTTTTTTAGCAACATTGACTCATCTCTTTTCTATATATACATACACTGCATATATATATATTATATATTATGTATATATTTAATTAGAACTTCTTTATTTTATTCTGGAAGCTGCTATAATTATCCCAGCATTAATGAAAGCCATGTTACCTGTGGATTCAACACTGCAATGTTCCTTACCTGAAATGACCTAACTGCTTCTTGCCAGCTTCTTGATACAGATTTGATATGGCAGATTTCTGTTTTAAACTCCTAATCTCCATCAGATCATTCTGCTATCATAGCAATTTTTCTGCTATAAGAGCTATTAAACCAGAATAAATATTTAATTGCAAACTCACGCAGCATGAGTTCTTAATATAGTTCCATCAAGAAGTCACGGTATGACAAAAGACAGTTTCATGCTTTAGTTAAGACACACATTTATGTGTAAGTGAAGAATTTAGTTGACAACAGGAACTGGAAAAGTGTTCTAAGGAATAATGTAAAAAAAAAAAAAAAAAAAAGGAAAAAAACCGATTTTTTTTTCCAGGGCAGCTTTTGGGAACATATACTGTGCTGAAAGATGTCAGATTCTTTACCTAGGAATCCAAACAAACAGGAATTGACCTGGGGTATTTTTCTGCTTTTCATTTGAAATTCTTGATCTCTTTGATTCTTCTGAAAAAAAGGTGATGATCATAATGATGGTGATGGTGGTGGTGATGATGATGGTGATGATGATGATAAAGAGCAACAGCATTGCTCACAGCAAAGACATAAGTGAGGTCTTCAGCTTTCAGATCAGGCAGCTCACAGCGTAAAGAATGATTAAGTTTTGCAGGGACAATTGGAAGTCATTTGATAAAAAAACCCTACCCAAACAGAGTGACCCAATGCAGTCTGGTCAAGATTATGTCCAGGCAGCTTTTTAATCTCACTGTCTGCTCATCCAGCCCATTCTCCACCAGCTTCTCTTGTGTAGAAAATGCTCCATCTACCAGGCCAGTAACAGAGTCATAGAAGTTTATCAGGTTAGTAATTCATTTTCTCTAGGTCCTTGGATTTATGAAGGCTGGTTCTGCTCCTAAAAACTGAGGTGAGGAAGATCTTTGGTACCTCAGCTTTTCCTGAGTCATGGGCCAACAGGATTCCTGACCCATTTAGCAACTTGTTCATGCTTTCTCCTAGTCTTCCTCTTCTTACTTCTACATATACAGAATTCTTTCTTTTTACCTCTGCCATCTTTCACCAGATTCAACTCCAGGTAAGCACTGGCTTTCCTAACTCTGTCTCTCCATGCTCAGACAGTATCTCTATAGTCTATACTTTTTACTGCTTCTATCTTCGGTGTTATTCCTTGCTATGTTTGAGATTTGCTAGGAGCTCCTTGCTTATTCATGCAGGCCTTCTGGCAGTTTTTACTTTTGCTCACTGCAGTGGACTGCTGATGAACCTGTAAGATCAACTGATCCTTGAATTTCACCCAGTTTCTTTGCACCCTTCTTCCCTCCAGGGCTTTATCTCACATGACACTTTCCAGTGCATTCTTAAAGAGGCCAGAATCTTCTCCAGTGTTACGATTTTGCTTTTTGCCCTCCTCTCTCACCAGGATTCCGAAATCTACTAACTCAAGGTCACTGCAGTTGAGGCTGCTTTCAACCTTCACATCCCCAACCAGGTCTTCTTTGCTTATAAGCCGAAATTTTTAAAAATAGACATCTACTCCAGAAAGGTCAACATCTCCTCTGGCTGGCAAACAAGAATATTCGGATTTTGCCCTTTTGTCCTCTAAACTGTATTGTGAATGTCTAAAACTATGCATATATTTTAAGCTCTGCCCACATTCCACTTCCATCATATCAAGTCCTACATAAAAACTATTTTGTTACCTGTCAGACTCAGAGGTTTATTTCTCACTAAGGATTTGGGGGTTGTGCTGTATGAATTTTACAGAGTGCTTACACTGCATTGTTACTTGTATTTTTCTATCTAGTGTAGAAGTTTACTCCCACAAGCAGTAACTATGTGGGATTACTTAGACAGCTTGTAAACAAAATATATCTACTCTTTCTCTGATATGCAGTCTTAGATGTAGGTGTTCATATGCAGGGTGATGGAGTGGATCTACAGAAATTCATTGGACCAATATTTTATTTTTGTTTTGTTGGAAATTACTAACTTTGACAAAGTATTATTGAGATCTTTGCTAAAAAAAAAAAATTCTTCAAAATTCTGGAGATATTTTATTTCATACTGAGTTTTCTACTCAGCAGTAAAAATTGTGATTCTTGTTGTAATCACCTTACCTGGTATTAAAAAGTAACATATTTGTAAGTTGGCCCTTCAAAGGCAAATTTTTCTCTCATAAATCATTGATTAATTTTTTAAATTTTTTTAATGATAAATGAAGACTTTTACGTATAAAAGAAAAACCTTCAAATATCTAAATCATAACTGCTGAAATCCAGTCTTAATATATTCATTTATGCTTGATTTCTATCATCCTGCAACATGCTCTATTTTCTCAATAGACTTTAAGCGACCAGCCTGACAGATGCTCTCAGAAAATGGTTCTCTTTGTTTTCAAAAAAAATAAAAGAAAAAGAAATTACAAGCATGCAAGTCCTTGTAAAGGAAAACTGGTTCGAGTTTCAGGCTAAATGCTTTAAGTAATACATTACTTCCTGAAAAATCTGATAGGATAAATTTGTCTCTAAAGGGACCATTTACAGAAACTATGAAAGCACCAATTCTCACAAGGCTGAGAGAAATGCTGCTGTTGGAGCTTTTTCAAGCTCCAAAATAGTTGGACACAACTCTAAGAGGCCAACAGTTCAACACGGTGTCTTTTCCAAGTCATAGGAGTTTTTAGTTTGAAGATCATTAAATGCCTCAGTTGTCTTCTAGATAAGTGACTCCTTAGTTTAGTCTTAAATCTGTGTTCTAATTTTACACTTAATTAGTTTGCAGTAATGTGAAACATTGATTTTATTTTCTTCAAGAATCTAGGGCAGAAACATCTGCTGAACAGAAGTTACTTCTTTTTAATGCCATAACTGATGGAACACTGCTATCCATTCTGGAAATATTAGAAATAAACTTTCAAGTACTTGCCCCTGGAGAGTTTTTAAAAGCCTGGTCTTGCACATCTGTTAGCCTCACAGCTCTCTCTTTGTGTCTGCTTCTTGTTCTTGCTCTATTCTTCTGTTGCCGTGGGAGCTTTTTTCTCTCTCCCTCTTTCTCTATTCACTGTTTTCCAGAAACTTCTCCCAGATGTACTTGCTTGATGCCTCATATATAAATTACTGTCCCTTCCCTGCAGAGAAATCTGTATGATTCAAGAAATCAAAATGGACAGTTCTTTTCTCTGTTGGTTAGCAATACATTTTTAACAAAACAGAACATATAATAGATGTACCATAAGTGAAAACAAACAAATGTACATCAGCATTAATATCTAATAAGGATGCCTTTAAGAAGTAAGAGAATTCCTAATGAGGAAAAGCTTGCACGCAAGAAAGAAGGCCACTCAGCTGTGTTAGCTAGAACTTGTAAAGACTAGCGTAAAAACCTCTTTATACTTGATAAAAAAAAAAAAAAAGAAGTTTCTGAATTCTACTTTTAGCCCATATCTCTGGGTTCAGTGTACAGTTATCAAGATTTGGTTGGGCTGTTCCTTCAGGATCTGAGCCCATGTACTTACAGTTGTAATTGAAGGAAAATGCTGGTACACATTTCTTCCAAGATAGGCACCCTGAGAAATCTCCCATTGCAGCTGCCAAACTTCAGAATATGAGAAGTACAGCTGAAACTATTTTTATTCTTAAATCCTTTTCATCAACTATTACTATGATAGCTATGATTCATATTGAGAAACAAAAGAGAAAAAAATGTAACTATAAAACATTCCATTGTTTTTTACCTGGCCTCACTAGTACCACAGAAAGGGAGAGAAGTTTTTTTTCACGCTCTGCCATCGCACAGACTTACCATGTGCTAGTTCTTTCCAATGAAATCTTGAAGATTTAAGGGATTTGGTGCAGATAACAACTAACATTGCCTCATATTTGTGCTAAGATGGAATGAGGAAGAAATGCATATTCTACTTAAACATTTCACATTCTTATAAATGTTTTTTTTGTTCCTCAGAAAAGCGTTGAGGTAGTTTGAAAGACTCCTGTCATTGAAAATCATCCTTAGGCAGTGTTTAGGCTCATTCTTCAACTCTGATACCAGCTGTATCTCTCCTGCCTCAAATTATTAAATAAAAATAAATTTGTAAAGCAGTTGATTTGCCTTTAGGACCCACAAGGTACACATATACATTATTGATAGCAAGAATGACAAATGTGTTCATAAGGCTTCTTAAACTTTAATTCCTAGTACTAATATTTAAATTTTGAGTGAATATTAAAGAAAGATGGTTTTGTATAAGTTGCCAAGCTCTCACATTTCACTGGTATGAGTAGCTGTACCTTTACTTCTGGACTAAAAGTATAGTTGTAATGCATTATACTGAAGAATAAGGATTTTGATATACATGCTTTCATTCAGAGTTCAGAGGCAGATCCATTAAAGAAAAAAAAAAAAAGAAAGAAAGAAAAGAGAGAAATCCAATGTCTAAGAAATAGGCTTAATAGTCTAAGAAAAAAGACTCCTACAATATCTATGCTTAGATCTCAGCATAAACTAAATTCATTCTGAAAGATATTTTATTACACTGTGTTCAATTTTTTAGAACTTACTCTCACCATTGATTATTCAGGAAGTCTTTGCAGGGTGAAGAACTGTTTATAAAAGTGTAACCCATGGATACAATTCCACTGCCTGGGTAAGCACCACAGGCTCTCTGTGGGAACACAAATCACTTACTAAGGGCTTGAAATTTTTTGTTTGTTTTCAACCAAAACTTGTTTAACACTCCAGGGGATATATTGTGATTCTACTTGTAATAGTTACAGGTTCTTTCAAATGTTTTTATGGTAGAGATACTATCTAGGTTTGAATGTCCAGCCTATTCTGTCAAACTGAACTTAGCTATGCTGACTTGACCTTTTTGAGATTTTTGCTGTTACTCACAGGGTCATGAAATCATAAAGAAAAGAGGCAGTTGTCCGAATCACAGAATGCTGAAAAGGTCAAAGTAGCAAAGCAGTCTTCACTGTTTCTCCAGGTATAAGATATTGGAACTGTAGCCACATAACACTCATGACTAGACTTGAAATAAGCCTGGAAAATGATCTATGCAAACTCTCAGGTTTGATGGTGAGACTGATGACAATGCTAAATCATAAAAATGCTGTTATTCTGAAAAGGTTCTTAAGATTTGGTTAGATATTTTTGACTCTTGCCATGTCAAATTAAGGTCATAAGCAATGTTTCACTATAGATATCTTGGCCTTTTATATAGTTTTCCCACAGCTAGATCAACCATTACATGTTTCCCGGATGATGGTTATGTCTTGCATTATGTATTGCGCAAGACCTGTGAAAGAATCTTATTCTTCTTTAATCTGTTATGCTACCATAAAATTAGAATTTATGAATTTGGGTTTTATTTTTTTTCCCCCTCCACATTACAACAAGCTTTCCCATCCTTAGAAAGCTTTATTAAAAAAAAAAATTCAATACTCCTGCTGCCTTATGTATTACTATTGACTAGCATACAGCTAGTAGAGCAACTATTTTACATATTTGGTATTCCATGATCTTGTATATAAGTGCATATGACCCTTACTTGCCATATAAATAATATCAGATCAAACTACATGACATTGTTAGTATTTCATTTGCAAATGAATGGATTCTTTCAATTTCTAGAAAATTGTCCCCAAATTCTGAAAGGGGCAAAGAAATCCCACATCCTGTAAATCAAACTGCAAATTTGCTCTTAGTTCAATTAAAATTTTAACAGTCTTATCATAATACAACAGTTGATACAAATCTCAGGACAATAATGTGAACATAGTCCAAATTTGTACAGAAAAACCTCACAAATTATAAATGTGTAATTGGTTTAGGTACAGTTTTTATTATCTACCCCTTTTCTCCAGTTTTTTAACTGCCTTTCCATTGTCCCTCTGGGCCCTAAGTTGTTGTCCTAAGACAACATCTGTCTTCAGCAAGAAGAATAGGAGTGATGGCAGAGTTACAATAAGTCATCTTTGTCCCAAGTCCTCTACTGAACATACATGATGCTCATAATGAGACTTTCCTCCTCTTTAGTTTTGCATTTGTTTGGATTTATTTCTTATGTTAGCCAATATATTCTGCTTCCTTCTCTCTGACTTCCAGCCAAAGTTCAATGCCTCTGTGTAACAGTGTGCCCTGACTAATACAACTTCTCCCCCTTTGCTATTCAACCTAAAGCAGACCTTACCACATGAGGTATCTATAGACCTAGACCTAAGCTGAAGCAGAAAAGGTAAAAGTCCCTTGATTGTTACCGCCATTAAAGCACCTTAAAACTGGCTCTGGACAACATTGGCCTCATCATGTCCTGCAACTTTCCACCATCAGGTCAGTACAAAGCTTTTTACAAGGGATGATAGAATGGTAAAAGTTGTATCTATGGGTTTTAGTAAATATGCACAGCAATTTTTTAAGTTTTCTGTATGAAACAAAATATATAGTATTCCATCTGGACTTTCACCAGAAGGAAAGGACTTACCTGTTGTGCAATTAGACTTAATAAATAGGAAGATAGTTCCCCTTTCAAGCCCCAGGACCGTTAAACTTTCAACCCCATTCTTTACACAATGTATGCGTCTGGCTACGACGTGGATCTCCTCCGATATTTTAATTTGGTGACAAGAGACTCACAGTTTATTAGAAAACTAGGTGATACATTTTCTGTGTTGGGTGGAGGGGTAGTATCAGCTATCTTAATACTTCTGTTAGGGGTATTGTTCCAAAGCCTTCATTTTTACTGAAGGTCAGAGGCAGATTCACAAAATGAGTTGACAGCATCCACCACTTTTCCAAGTAACCAGACTTTTAAGGAACTCTCTTAAGGTAAAACTCAAGGGTTTTTTTTTTCCCTTGCTTTTCTTGTTGTGTTATTTTTAGCTGTACAGTAGCTACTAACTCTCATTCATTCAATCAAGATTGTTTTAATACATTGACAGATTTCTACTGCTTTTGCTGGAGAAGTTTAGTGAATCTGTCAAGACCAATATCAGAGCTGTGATGGTTTTGAGAATTTTTTAATTTTTCTGCTTAATGCAGTTGGTAGTTGCTCAACATTCACAGTCTAAATTCAGTTATCTGCAAGCTGAAGAGATTTGAGGAAAGTAAATAGAGGAAAAATAGTATAGGCAAGATTGAAAAACCTCTTTCTCAATATAGAAACAGTTGGATACTTCACATAGTAATTTTAATAATACATGAATTTAAAAATTGTAGAAGGTTCTCATGTTCTTATGAACAAAAAATGGGAAGAAACTTATTCAAGGAATATATAATTCACTTCTGTGCAAGTGAAAGCTGGATAGATAAAGTTTCCATTAAAATACTTTGGGCACTTAGTCTTAAAATCTAATTATTTTTAAGTTGAAATGTTTGGCTAAATGAAAAAAAAAAGAGGAAAAAAAAAAAAAAAAAGAAAAAAAGCAGCTATTATTTATTTTGACCAAATATAAGTGCTAAACTAGTTAGTAATATATATATGACATATATGTATATGGCATATATATATAGGACACTTTGGCCCCAACACAGAACTACACAAGATATTGTGTAAAATGATAGTTTGAAAATTAGCCCAGGAGTTTTCAACATTAAAAGTTACAGTCAAATGATGCTAAAAAAGGAATACTCAGAAATTGTAATTGTGGGAATATTACAAGCAGGAGGGAAAAAACTCCAAAACATGACAAAGAATCTCAGTCTCTAATTTTATGGAATACATATTTGGATACTCTTCCTCTTGGGGCTTTCCTCAAAGCTCTGTCAGTACATCAAGAATATTTCATCTCAACTGTCATCTTGGTCTTAGCATTACACATATATTAAAGAGTTATAATATTGGTACCAGCAAAATTTGGTGGCATGAGTCCCATGGCAGGAGTACTGGGATGGAGGGGTAGACAGGGCAGGTGAGTTAGAGGTGTCATAAGGGAGAAGGTGTATGTAAGGGAGAGATTTGATTGTAGACTTCTTACAGTTAGCACTGAGGTGGTTGAGAGCCCCTGGGTGAGTATTAGCGGGATGGAGGACAAAGGAGATGCAGCAGGGGATGTTTAGTACCAATCACCCAGCCGGGATGTAAGCAATGATGAGTTATTTTATAGCCAGTTAGGAGAAATTTCAGCATCAGTAGTCCTTGTCCCTGTGTGAAATTTCAGCTTCCCAGACACAACTGGAAATATCACACTACTTTGATAAACAGGTCTTGGAAACATTTCAGGTTTGTAGAGTCTCAGGTAATTGAAGTACCAACTAGAAAAGATGCCTTCCTAGATATTCCATCTGTGAATAAAGATGTATGTGATGGTATGTGTCTGTCTTAGCCACAGTGATCATTAAATGCTTGAGTCTAAAATTTTCAGTGTAATGAGAAAAAAGGACAAAAGGGTTCCTGTCTTGGACTTCATGAGAGCAAATCTGAAGCTACTCAAAGATCTATGCAGCAGAGTACTCTGGGAATCTGCATTTGAGGGCTTAGGAGTCCGCAAATGTTGGTCAATATTGCAGAACAACCTGAGAAGCACATGAACCAGCAATTCCTTGGTGTCCTAAGCAAGTAGGAAAGAAGACCAGCTTGGCTGAATGTGGAGATCAACACTAAAAGAAACTGTATGATCTCTTGAAGTGAGGTCAGATTTTGCAGGAAGAGCACAGAGCTGTGTTTCATATATGCAGACAGAAGACAAAACAGGCCAAAGGTCAATTACAGCTGAAATTAACTAATTCTTTTTCAGAAAAAAAAAAAAAAAAGAAGGGCTTTTTAAAGTACATTAATACTCAAAAAAAAAACCCTACAAGAATACTCAGAAAAATCATTTTAGCTGTTTCAGTTTCCCAGGGATATGCTTATATTTATTAATGTCTATGTTAGTTGAATAGACACAGGATGTGTTCTTGTTTAACAGTCAGTATTATCCGCAGAATTTTAAAGAAAGGAAAATGTATTGTTAATTTAAGTTTTTGATCGTCTTCGTTTTTAGCAGCAACATGGAGGAGCGATGGCTAAACATGTACTTGTCTTCTCTCATGATAGTGTAATTACCTTAAATCTTACAACCATTACCTCCTGATTATAAAATTAAACCTGTTTATGAGTACATGTGCTCTAATGAAGCTATTCTCAAATTACACTAATAAAATAAATATATGAGGGGTGATTACAGTACTTTGTTCAAACAGTGTAGTATTGAGCATACCAAATAAAAAAATATAGTCTTACTGTAATATTCAGATGTTTTTCACAAAAGATCCATGCTTACACTAGAGGAAAATGAACTTGAAGTGTGGTTTATACAAAACTCTTTTTTTCATACACTTTGCACCATTTGTTGCAAAAACCACAAGTGAAGGCATCAATCCATGGCCCACTCTATTTGATTATAGTTTTTTTCCTATACTGAATGATGGATTCCTTAAAGAAACTGCTACCTGTATATGTCTCTAAAATCTATGTTTCTATCTCTGTTTTTATTCAGACATATATATATTGCCTTTGCTTTGTGTTGTTTTTGTTTGGTTTTTGTTGTTTTATATTTTGAACAAGGAAAGTTTTGTGAGAAGTTATGTTCAAAATTTGTGGACTCTACAGAACTTCCAGAAGATAAGTGTTTTTGAAGTTTCTGCTAAGAACAGGTGACCTGAACTGCAAGGAAATGGCTGAGAGATTAATTTTCTGCATTAGAAAAGGGTGATGACTTCCTGCATTTAAGAAATGGCTGGAATTTTTAACATGCATGAAAGGTCTGCATGACAAATCAGCAAAAGTACTTCTGCCTATAACCTTTTGTTTCTCTAACACAGTTCAGGTCTTGATGGTATTACAAGCTTCTCCTAGTTCTTCATTTTAGATAGAAACACCTGTACTCTTGTCCTGGATTTTGTTTGAGTCACAGAAATTCCAAACTTATAAATTCTTTGCACTTAACCTCTGAGTCTGCTTCACATCACCTCTAATTAACAACAAGAAGAACTAAAACTTCAACCAACTTAATTATCTGTTTTTGTTCTTTTTTCCTAAAGAGTATAATTAGAATGATGTTATGAAAGACTTGACAAAGTGTAAAATGATGAAGACACTGATACAATCCAAGGAAATAAACAAACAAAACTTTCAAGAAATTGCTAGACAGATTAGCAGTTTTCTGGTGACAATTTTTCATGGTGGAATGAAAAAGACATAACTTGAAAAAGACACAATTAATTTCATAGTATGCCATTGAGACTGTCAGAGTAGTATTCACTGGTATTTATGAGACAAAATTGGGAAAGAGAAATAAGACTGAATGGGATTTTTTCCCTTCAGGTTAATTCTGCATAATGATTTTGTTGGACTTAAAATTATCAGCATTTTTGTTTGACCTGAGAAAACTTTTTCAGTCAACTACAGGACTAGATAGGTTATTATTACCAAGTAAACCCTTGCTTGACTGAAAAATATCTTTCTCTTTTAATCCTTCTTGGAAATACTTCATTGGAAATATATTTTGTTTGTTCTCTTGTAATACCTTCTGATTCTCTCAGGTGTTGCTTTATCAGTATATAATTTGTCTTCTGTACCTGAACTCTTTTAGGTTCAGAATATGTCTCTAGTTGTAAAACATTGTATGAATCTATCAATGATTAATAGCAATAATACAGCTGAGTAAATAGAGATGACTTTTCTGAGATTGGAAAATACTGCTGCTTTATTAGAGAACAAAATTAAAAATAAACATTCTGGTGTAACTGCACTGACTTTGGAGACAGTTTGTGTGAAGGTCACCAGTGTTTGTCTGTCCTGCCATTTTGAAGAACACTGCGCTTCCCCTCATTTTCTTTATGCTTGTTTCAACATGGTCATCTGTTCTGTTATCCTCTTTCCAAGCTTTGTATAAATAGGACTTTTGTTACTGACAGTCCATTATAACCTCTGACTTTAAAGCAAAGTAGGGAGAAACATGAGCAAAAGAGAAGGGGAAAAACCACTGGAAACAAGGCTGCAATGAAGTCTCTGTACAGTAGTAATTATAAAAACTAGTAAAAAATTATAAAATTAGTTAAAAAAAAAGTTGTGACTTGGTAATAATAGATATTACAAAGTCACAACATTTTTTTCTCTTTTACAACAAGATACCCTTATTTTGTAAAGGTCCAACTCTCCAGCTTAATAGTTTCTGCCTATTTAAGCCTCTGGGATGATGATTCACAGAGAGAATGGACCCAGCACTGCCAAGACCACCACTAAACCCTATTGTTCTCTACAATTACCTAAAAGAAGGCTGTAGTCAGGTGGGCGTTAGCCTATTCTCCTAAGTAACATGTGACAGAAGAGGATATGGCATCAAATTGCTCCAAAGGAGATTTAGAGTAGGTATTAGGAAAAATTTCCTAGTGGAGGGGGTAGTCAAGCATTGAAACAGACTACCCAAAGAGAAGTGGTGGAGTCACCATCCATGGAAGTATAGAAAAAACGTGACGCTTAAGGACATGGTTTAGTGGTGAACATAGAGGTCATGCTAGGTTGATGGTTAGACTTGATCTTACAGGTCTTTTCCAACCTTAACAATGTTATGGTATATTTACCTGAATTTCCCTATACCATATTTTTCAGATTTCTCTGTCAAGGCAATTATTCTATCCAAGGGAAAATCTTGGCACAACTGAAAAGTAGTTTAGAGCAGAGAACAGGATCAAGTGTCTCTAAAGTAAAAGGAGGTCATCCTAAGCAGTGCACAGGAACTTTGTCTGGAAGATGTAATGTTCAATATATTAAATATTAATAGGAAAGGGAGAGACTACTGAGGTGGTTTTGATAAAAAAATATTAAGTTAATTAAGGTGGTGAAAAAAAGGTTAATGGTTAAGAATCCCAAAAGGTCATCAAGAGATTGTGTGATTGGAGAGCAAAATGGTAATTTTGTATTGATAAATGTCAGGTCATGTACAAAAGGTGGTAACATTCCCAATTCATTTATAAAATCATTTTCTCAGAGTTGATCATTCTCACTCAAGAGTGAGATCTAGGGCTATAATAGAAAAGCCTGTTATACAAGTAATCAGCAGCAATTAAAAATTCCAAGTTTATTTTTGAAGTTATTGGGAAATGAATATATAATAAACCTACAGGATATTGTTACACTGCTGTAAAAATTCAAATTTTGAATGCACCTTAATTACAGTGGATAGTTTTGTTTCTCTGGGTCAAAACAGGTCTAGAAGGCCAGAGAGAATACAGAGATTTAACAGCTGTGAATCTACAGTACCTCTTGGCTCATACTGTATAGTTTAGCATTGAGGGCTGTGGTCCTTGATCTGGTTTGAGGGAAACATGAAGCAGAGTGAGCATCAGCTTTCTTTCCCCATCCTTTCTCATTTATTGTTGCCTTTTCCATAGTCCTGTCTCCTTTCACAAAAATAAGGGTGTGATCTCACCAGGTCCCTGCAGAGACTACCTTTCTTTTAAGGCAAAGGCTCCTTTTGTGTCCATCAGATGTCTTTCCAACTGCTTCTAGAGGATGACATCTATTTCTCAAGGTATGTCCTACATCTTTTTCTCTGATCTTCCAGATTTTGCTTCACTCACATGTTTTTCTGTAGCCTGTCTGTGAAATTGTACCCCAAATCTCTATTTAACCCTTTGCTATTATTTATTGTGCATAAACTTCTGCTTAATTTTATTAGAAAATGTTATACATTGTCACTGTTTAACTATTTCATTATGCTATTTTAGATCTTCAAAAAAAAGCAAATATTGGTTACATCCTGCTTAGTACACTTGGAGTTTATGGGTATAACAAGCCTCAATATTGGCTGTGCAACTCACTCCTGAATCCCTGAACTAGGACATTGGCCTGTACAAGAAAAGTTGGTAAATCTAGTGACTAGTAACTCATACACGGTGGAAAGCTAATCCACAAGACAGAAGAAACCCCAGAGGAAGAGAACAAAGAGTAGATGAAATCCTTACCACCTATGATAGCTCACAATATTCAACAGTGAGATGCCCAAGAACAAAATTTTTCTCTCATTTTTCATACTGCTCGATTGAAACTACAGTCTCTGCTGAAAAAATAAACTGTAATTATTTTATTATTTGATTGTGCAAGAATCTTGATAAGGGTTGAGAGAATTAGCTTGTAGCAACTGTGGCCCTATTCCATATCTTTTGTTCATTTTATTTATGGTTTGAACGGCTGAAGGAATTGATTGTTTTTCCTGCACAAAATCCTGCATTACGTCTCAATTTGGGCAATCCTTGTCTTCTCAGCAATTTTTTTATCAAGCCTAATGTGACAAAGTAATGGGAGGAGAAATTCAATACATTTGTAAATGCTTGTCCACAAGCTGAATCTATTTATGCACTTCCCAAGACTTTTGCTAAACTTCAAATAGATACCTATCTCAAAGAAGTAAACTGTTTCTATTGATGGAGGAATTCTTGGGGAACAAAACTCCATTTGTCATAAAGTTGCATAATAGCAAGTTTTGATTTTCTCAGTTGCCAGGTATGAGCCAGTAATTTATATTTATCATCACAGTCTCTATTAGCAGGCTATAGAAGGATATTTAACCATCAGCTCTCTTAGGAACTTCTACTGTGATAACACAGACTGGAAGAGATATGGTAAAAGGTGTTGAATATAACATGGTCATAAGAATAAGATTTTAAGTACAAGGATGTTCTCTGAATTAGTGAGATTAAAATCAGATTAAATTCTAATGTACTGATTAACAGAGGAAAATACCAGATGCCATGTTTAACAACTGTTACTAAGTTTGATAATTTAAAAATATCTTATATGTTACAACTGAGATGGCTCATTGATTAATTTTTATTCATCAGTCAAAAAATCAATTCTGCTTATTTTGATAGTTCAGTACTCATAATTATTATAAAACAGTAAAAGCTTTCCAATATATTTCACAATAAGAGCTACCAGCTTGGTTTTGTGTAAGAGTTAATAGTTGCATGCTTAGGCTTCCCAGGGGGTTGGCTCTACACCCAAGCCCAGAACGCAGTTCAGGTTAAGAGCTGCAAACTGAGGTTAAATGTGAGATAAACATACCAGGCTGATGCTTCTATCACTATCTTTAACCACCATATATTATTTCTTTAGGTGACTCACTAACTCTGGAGTGCAGATAGAGCTCTCTCTGTGTCTCTTTAGGTGATGGACCAGGAGAAACTGGACCAATGATATTGAGTATCTTCCAAAACACGGCTGTAACAGAGTTAAGAGAAGTTTAACTTTTTTTCAATGAGTCATTCACCTTTTCTGAATATTAGCAGCAGAAATCTGGAGATGCTTCCCTTTCTTGCCTCCTAAGCTGGAAAATTTTTGTGCAGCTAATTCGATCATGACAGAAGCACTAGGATACCATTCCTCAATATGTCTACCCATGCCTGAAGTCAGAAGTATAAGTTGTCTGAGTAAGATATAACAGTTTAGTATTCATGGTTGACAAAAAAGAAAACTTAAGATGTTCCACTGATGATGAATCCATTGAATAATTTATGGACTCCCGTGCCAGGTAAGATTATTTATTAGAAAACAGAGATGTCTGGGTGTGTTAATTCTCCATTTATCTCAGACGAATGAGAAATCACTGCTTCGCCTTTTTTAAGATTGTAAGTAGAAGGTAAATTTAATCTTAGGATTAGATTTCTTTCTAGAAAGAAAGAGAATGAAACTGAGAGAACTATCACACTATTGTTGACTTCACACTTAGAATGACATGTGCAGTCTGGTTGAACCTTAAGTCAGATTCATAAAGGTTGTCAGAAGGCCAGAAAGACTGATTATATGTATGAAGTTGTTTACTATATGAAGAAATTTCTAAATAAACTTGGTTTTAATTTAGCTTGAAAGTCATTAAACGGAGATAAATGGGACTTAGTAAAAAAGAAAAGGTGTTAGCTATTCACTCTCCATTCTAGTAAAAGAAATAGGCAAAATCAAACTAATCTATCAAGCGACAGATGAAAAGAAAGTAAAATAAGCTGAACTGTAATTAAGCAGTTGAATAATTTGCCACAGCTGTTGTGGATCTATTTATTTACATGGACCTGAAATGACTGGACAAATAAATTGGTGGAAAAGAAATTCACAGATACTCTTTTACCTAGAAATTCACAGTGACAAATACTTCAGACTGAATTGTAGGTTGTTGAAGCCAGTAAATATATTTCACAGACAATATTTGTGTACTTCCTTTGTTCTTTTACCCTTTCACAAGTATCTGCTTTTGGTACAGTTGAAAATGGGATGCAGGTCATGCTAACCTCTGGTTTAAAACAACATGACATTTCTTAGGTTCAGAATATAGATTTGGAATATAATGACAGGTTCCTCTTTAGACTTAAGCAAGTATTCTTTTCCAATATAGAAGCACATTTGAGGAACAGATTGTCTGCTAGCTTTTAATATTGTAGAACACTCTTGTGTGAAGGAGAATGAAAAAGAGATCGAATAGGGGACCTTCAGGAAAAGAAAGATTAGCCAAAAAATGGGGAAACAGAGAGTATTTATATCTATTTTTAAGGTTCTAGAAATTCTAGAAGTTGTTAATGCAGTGCTCAAGAGGACAGGATTACAGCATATGTCTATTAGTAATTGCTGAATCAGTTTAATCTAATGGTGAACCTCCTGCTACCTTAACATTTATTATCTCATTGAATTATGGAAGCACACACCATGAGAATATGCCTTAGATTAAAATCTAATGTGTCTTCAAAATAGAAGGGTTAAAACTGTAGTTATAGTCTTTTGTTTTCTTGTGAGAATCTTATACATAAATATTGAAATTGACCTTCTGAAATGCATTGCAAGCATGTATCAGCTAAATTATTTATAAGTAATTAAGAACCAGGATTTTTTTTCCTGAAGAATGAACTAGATCAATCTCTAAAGACAGTTCTCTCTTTAAGAAAATTGTATTTCAGTGCCTGACAGAACAATTTAAAATTGTTCTCCAATGTCATATCCAAATTTGCAGCTTGAGATTTTAAAGAACACCAATGGGGTTTTTTTAGCTCTTGTAATCAACCACTCATATTTTCTTTTGTTTAACATTTTATGTTTGCAAGGACAAACTCCCTTCTCAAGAGAATCATATTTTAGAGTCATATTTTAAATTCTCAGTTCTTCCTACTTGAAATCACAAAGCTTTCACAGCCAGTCACAGAAGTGACAAATTCTTGGCTAGCACTGTAAACCACTCTCAGTGCTGAAGACACTTTTTCATATTCCACTGTCATAGCTGCTTTCTTCCACTGACATCTTGCTTGCTTCAAGAGGTTGATAAAATTGTTGATATACTCAAAGAAGAGAACTTCAAGAACTTGCAGCCAGCTATTTGGCTTCAGAGTGGTTCTTTGTTCTCGTTGGGAAAACGAAATGTCAAGGTGTTTCTATCAGATCTGTAGGGTCAAATTCTCTTCTGAGAAGTCCCTGACATCTAATCTTCTTTGAAAGAAGCATTGATTTGCCTTGGAACATCTCTTATTATCTGATTGTAAAATCACCGCTGTATGTTTCTGCAATCCTTACTCTTGACAAGAGAAATACTCCAGCCATTAGTTTATGCCAGCACCTTCCCTCCCCATCTCCTATGCTGCTAACAATTTTTGTTAAATAGAGTTTCCAAACTGTCTTGTGCAGAAGTGTTCATGCAGAAGCTACTTATCTATAGCTTTGGTTAAGCTGTCAATATCCATTAGCAGAAGGTGCCTATTCGAGCAGATAATATGTTGCCTCACTTTGGGGTATACGCAAGTGTCTGTATACTTGATTTCAGTACTCTATTTCTTCTGTTACAGCTCCAAAATTTTCACTAGGTGTATACAACAATGGGAATAAATAATTCAAAGAAATAGTACAGTCTGAGTAGAAACAAAGAAAAACAAGTATGTGGATGGCAGTATATGTGACAGGTTGCATTATACTACACATTCTTTTTTAAGAGGTCACTAAAAAAATGTTAAGAAACTCTACCACAATATTTCTAAGAACAATTATCAGAGCCATCATGCCTTAAATTAATGCCTTGTCATTCACTCAAGTGAATAGTATGCATTTCAAAGTTAAATCAAGTTATCTGAGCCCTGCCTTAAATGTGCTTCTTATGAAAATACTTTGTTTCCCAGTCTCAAGCCTAGAAAAATAGCAACCTTTCCTTAAAAAATTGAATGTTGGCTATGGCAACTTTTCTGAAAAGTGTACTTTTACTCAGGCCCAAGTAATTACAGTTTTTCTATTAATAAACTATCTTTGTCCTATTCCCTGGGTGAAATGTGTCAATAAAAATGTTCTGAACTTGTTTTCATTCTCATCCCTTACCTGTTTACCAAGGAAATACATTTAGTTTTTTATTTCTTCTCATGGAAATATCAAAAACAATAGTCAGCAAGTTTTAAAGTCAGACTTATTCAGCTTCCTTATCAAATATTAACCAACCTTTTCTTTAACTTACTGTTCAACATCCATGCAGTGTTTTCATCGAGGGAAGTTAAAACTTTGCTATTAATGGACAAAATTTTAAACAATTTTTTTTCCACAGCATAAGGGGAACGAAATAGTTTTTAATGTAAATAAGTTCTAAAAAGTCAATAAAGATATTGTGGAAAGGCATAATTTTGGCCCTCTTCTAACACTTCTTCTCATAAAATGGCATAAAAATCTCCATTTAGTAACTTTTAAGTATGTGAATGCACAGTTGGATGCTCACAGGAGTGATGCAATCTGATTTTAAAAGCTAATGTCATGTTTTTTTCAGTACTTATTCATTCTTTTTCTTTAACTTAGATATTATTGTTATAAGAAGAAAAATAAAAAGACAAAAAAGGAGATAAAATACCCACATAATAATCCAATCAAACTATGTCAGCTGTTTAGTAAAGGTAGAAATTAAGCACAAGTTGCTTGAAGTATAGCAAGTTTAAATGCTACTTTAAGTCACAGGTTTCAGATTGAAGAAGCTGTTTCAAAACTTTTTTTCTGATGTTTCAAGCAGATAATTTATCTTGAATATTCCTGCGTTTGCTTTTAGCATTCTCTTTAGTATATAGCTATTATTAAGCTAAAAAATAATGTACTACTATGCATAGTAATATGCTTTTCTTTATGTCTTTGCAATACATTTGCTGTTGTCAGATATTTGTGTCTAGGAAATGGTCTACTTATGGAAATTTTTCAGAGAACAAGTAAATATGCAAGTATTCTTCATTAAAATATTTAAAGTAGAATTGTAATAGAAAAGTATTGACATTAGAGATAAGTCAAACACATTTAACTAGGGTTCTTAGATGAAAATCACCTACCATAAAATATAATATTTTAACATTTCTGGTTTTTAATATATGTAGAAATCCACCATAAGGTTAACCTATAGCAATTTCTAGTAAAATTTTTTGTTTATTTGTGTTAATTAATAACAATAGGAAAATGCATCCATGCATCTGGGAACTTCAGAAATAAACTAGTAGACATAATTGAAAGGAAGTCACAGACAAGAAAAGACATTCTGCTGCATAAGAAACAACCTTGGAAGCAAAGATTCCATAGCATATGAACCGATGTAATGTTTAAATGCTTTTTTGAAACAATTAATAATTTCTATTGAGTAATATCAGACATTATTTTGCATCAGAAAGATTGTGTGGAAGTCAGGCAGTTGCTTTTCCTTTTTTTTTGGTGCTTTAAAATTAATGCAATAATGATGTAACCAAATATTTTCTCATTGTTAGTGATGTCATTCTAAAATATTTCCCCTGCAAGTTTCTTAGTGTGAGACAAGTTACCACCTATTATAATAGAACAGCTGTGTCTTCTAAAGGATAGTTCATTGCTAAATTCCTGAATATTGGTACTCGCATGATTTTCAGTAGTGTTGTAGGGTTTTCAATTAAAGTCTGGTTAGTCCCTTCAACCTCTCTTTTTTTAATCTCCTTTTTTTAAATTTTTCTTTTTCCATACCAGGTATTAAACTAAAGTATTTAGAAGACAAGTTCATGTCATAACATTTCTTTACAGAAATTAAATAATTGATGTAGGAGGCAAGCATATTAAATCAAGAGAAAAATCCCAAGTATTGTAAATTCCTAGTTATAATAGCAGAAAGACAAAGCACAATGGTTTCATAATTGTACAAAGTAATAATATTGGAATTCAACGACTGACTCCTCTTTACTTCAGAGGGGAAGTAAGAAAGAAAGAAAGTAAAACACAAATAACAAAAGCAAAAATTGCACTGAAGGAACAAACCCTTAATAATCTCTCTGGAGATGAGGAGATCTTACTAAGAGTTTAAAGCATGTAGTGCTTCCAGCATGGGAATTTTACCTTTAATGTATGTTTAAATCTGTGGTTGGATAGAATAGACTTGGAACAGCCTGGTAATTGGGGAAAATGCACCTCAGTGTCCTGCTCTTAGTAGTAGGTGAGAATCTCAGGGTATGGTTGGTTTGGTTTATTGACCTGATACAGCCTGTAGTGGGTTAGAGTAACAACCAAAGCAGGGCTGGAGTAGCAGTACCCAGAAAGCCCCAAATACAGCGTTCATACCTCCAACTCCTCTCTGAAGGTCAGCTGTATCTCACATGGCTGCCACTGGTCAGTGCCGTATGAGCTGATGAGTTCTGGAGCTCCTTTCCCACCTCCAATAGGTGTGCTCGTGAAGGATCTTCCAGGGCCTCTTGGAAGTCTGTTTGCCCAATTTATTTAATTATAAGAGAAATACCTGCTGCTGAATGCTGTGTTTCACAGAAGTATGAAGGACTTGCTCTAGAGTTATCCCACAGGCTGGGTCTATTAGCAATTAAAATGTACTTCTCATGCATTTCTGAAGCACATCTTTAGATTTAATTTTATTTAAGAATAATCTAGGTCATATTCTTGAAGATCATACTCTTTGATGTGAAGCCTAATACAGTAAGAGTGGATAGTCTGGACATTTACATCACATTTGATCTGAACTGAAATGCTCAGATAGATGAACTCTGAAATGTCTATTAAGAATGTGTCCTTATTGATATCTCACAGGCAGCAGCCCTCAAGCTTGAAAAACATGACACATTACCGCAGATTTCTTGAAACAAAAGTAGACATGAAGGAACGGGATGTTAAAGGAGGGAAAAGTACAGATATCTGTGCACTGATGTATTTTTCCCTACCTTTCTGGAATTGCTAGGAATTTCACCAAACAGGTCAATGGCTCAGTTCAGTACTATGAAATGTATTCATTTACTCTCATGACCCAGCTTTGGCTATGACCACCACCCAGATGATGTGTGAAAAATAAACTTGTAGATGTCTCTGTTCAGCCTCGAACCCTGAGAATTACAATATCCCTGCATACCTACAAGGATGGACTTCCATTCTGTTAAGGTAGATAAGACCACCTAGCTTCTGAAAAAAATGAGATTCTTATTCCTTGGTAAACATATTTAGGCACTGATAAAAGTAATTTTAGCTAATATATTTGTATCATTATTTATACACGTGAAAGTTACTAAAAATTATCTTCTCTCAGTGACTGAAGGTGCAACAGTAGTAAGCAGTTTAAAGTTGTGCCCTGATGAAAGTTTGAAATTCAAGGAAACTCTGTCTCTCATGAATAAAACAAAAAATTAATCCTTCTTCATGTTCAAATTAAATGAAGAGAAAAGAATGGACTCAATGTAAAATAAGAGCTGGAAAGGCAGGGAAATATTTTGAAATGGAAGAGAAAATTTACCTAACATATCAATTTGGAAGAAGTACAGAATAAGATGGTGCTTCTGCTTTATTTATTGTTCAGGCCCATACATTTTCTTTCAATTCTTTGCCTTTGTGTTGGTTACTTTAATGAAAAACAGAGTTATCTGTGTATATAAATAAGATTAACTCGGGAGGAAAACCTCACCATTAAACTCATACAATGTCTGAATTTGGAATATGTGCGAGAACAAAAATGAAGCAATTCTTAAAACCAGGATGACCTGGGGGTCCTAGTGGACAACAAGCTGCCCATGAACCAGAAGTGCCCTTGTGGCCCAGAAGGTCAGTGGTATCCTAGGGTGCAGTAGGAAGAGCGTTGCCAGCAGGTTGAGGGAGGTGATCCTGCCCCTCTGCTTAGCCCTGGTGAGGCCACATCTGAAGCTCTCTGTCCAGTTGTGGACTCCTCAGTACAAGAGCTCCCCAAGCAGCTCCAGTGGAGGGCAATAAAGATGATGAAGGTACTGGAACTTGTCTCTTAAGAAGTCAAGATGCGAGAACTGGGCCTGTTCAGCCTTAAGAGGAGATGACTGAGGGAGAGACCTCATCAATGTCTGTCAGTGTCAGAAGGGAGGGTGTCAGAGGATGGAGTAAGGCTCTTCTTGGTGGTGCCAAGCAACAGGACATGAGGTAATAGGCAGAAACTGATGCACAGGAAGTCTCACCTAAATATGAGGAAGAACTTCTTTACTGTGAGGATGAGCTAGCACTGCAACAGATTTCCCAGAGAGGTTATGGAGTCTCCCTCACTGTAGATATTCAGAAACCATCTGGACAAAATTCTGTGCAATGTGCTGTCAAATGGTTCTGCTTGAGCAGCACAGATGAGCCACTGTGGTCCCTTCCAGCCTGACCTATCCTGTGATTCTGTGAATTAGAAAAATCATTGGCCATACTTGTTGATATTCACAGGCCAACTGGCTGAAACTCATCAACGGAGATCTTCACTCAACCCTGTTTTAGTCTTTCAAACCACATTTATGAAAAGGCAAGTCACTTTTATTGTGGGATTGGGTACAACTGGTTAAAATTATATCTATTCATATTTAACCCATAGTCTCATTTTGACTTTTTTGCCTGCTTTCCTAAAAGACAATTTAAATCCTGCTATGGGGTTGGGTTTTCCTGTAGGTTTGTTTTTTTGTTGTTTTTTTTTTTTTGCAGTGTAAGTATATGAATACGTACATCTTTTGGAGAGCAGGTTATCTCTGTGTTTCTTTTCTTTTTGTCCAATAAGTTTATTCCTAGATTGATTTTGCTTAGTTTTTAAATAACGATTAAGTTACACAGTCTATGTATTCATTTTTTGATTTTAAATAGTTAGATATAAGCTAAAAGTTGATTATTATTTTCTTCTGACTTACTGGAAAAGAATTTGGTTTTTTCTACCTTCATTAAATTGCCAGAATTATGTAGTTTTGTCTTAGGAAGAAACTGAGGATTTGGCATAGTTTTATAACACACCTCAACATGTGAGTTTTTTCCAATAAGATCAAGAAAAAAAATGTTGAATCAAAAGCAAAAGTCACAGAGTAGCTTTGTTGTAGGAGACTGGACAGGATCCAGCAAAAGCAGAGTCTGAAAAATCCCAGCCCACTAATTGAGTATAGACTCATGGTAGAGAACTTAGAAATATTTGTTGTCCTTCCATAAACTAGAAATAACTCTTCATGAAAATGTATGCAATAAGTTTAGAACAATCTTTTTGTTGCCATTGATTCTCCAGTATTGCCTTCAATCCTCATTAGATATTTTCCATTTTTACCTCAAAATAATACATACAGTGAATCCACTCCTGTTTCCTTTCAGTACAGCATCACAGCTCAGGAACATTTTCTCAGTCTCAGCTTGAAAGGCTTAACACTTGTCTTAATAGCTAGGTTGGAAATTACCCTGTAAATGTAAATGAGCCATAATTTGGATACAAAATCCGTGAACACTGAGTGTATCTATGGGTTATGCCTTTCCATATGTCAAAAGAGCTGAAAATCTGCAAACTCAATCTCTTGATAAAGATTATATAGCCAGAGTCTTGTTAAGTAAATACCAGTCAATATTTTGTTTCTGAGATGAATGTTTGTGCATATGGAATGGTTTTATGAGCCTCCTGTGGAGAAAACTATAGACAAAGTAATAAGAGTGCTCTAAGCAACCTGTTTCATTTATATGTGTATGAGTCTTGGACTGTGGGCAATCAAACAACAGATATTTTATGTGTAGCTCAAGCCAATGAAATTCAGAAATTCTAGAAACATTCTTCACAGAAATCAGTGTGTTGCAGAAAGTCTCTTGCTATTCTGATAACTCACTTATTTCCAACTCAATTCCAAATGGAAAAGAAATAGGAGTGTATCAAAAAGGGCTTTCACTCATGCACAGCCTACCAAACCAGTGCCTGCAATGCAAAAGGATGCCTTTAAGAATGAAAAAAAAAAGCATTAATCAAGTTTGTTACCAATCTACAAAGGAAAAATACACGTCTCTGAAAACACTGTGTAAAAATGATACAAAAATTATATTACCCTTTTAAAAAAATTTATTTTATTATTTTAACCTCTTAATCCTTGGAGCATTATCAGAAGGGTTCAGAAACCGGAAAAAGCTGTAAAAGGAAAGAAATGGAAATAAAAGTCATCACTAGCTAAGATGCCAATTGTCTGATTTAGATATTAAACAAAGCTAAACTGTTGCTTTTGGTAATGTTTGCTGTTATTGACTACTGGATGATAGTGTGTCCAGGCAGCATTGCTTATGGTAATTAAAAGTATTAGTTTAGGCCATTCACGTTGTAGGCTGCTTAAAGGATTCAGACACTAAGTACAAGCTAGTAGGACTTCGGAAGCAAACTGTAATAGTTTCCTCAGAAGTGTCACACCATGAAAATCCAAATATTGATTAAAACCATGTATTTGCAAACATTAGTGTCTTCCAATGAAGACATTTTTTATTGGAAGTGAAAAGCAGATTGCCTATTCCATGAACTGGGCAGATTTTTCTTTTAAAGTGCCAGAGAGACAAAAGGACTCTCCCCAGCTGACCTCACCGATATAGTCACAGTCTATAATAACTGGGAGTCCCATTAATCCTGACTGGCTACAGAATCTCAGCTACAGAGGATTTCTCATTTACAAGTGCATCTCCAATAAAACATCAGTTTTGATTAACCATAAATATATTTAAAAAAACGCCACTTGTTGCTTTTGTGGTTGGGAGTGAACATTTTGTCAGAAGGAAAGTTGTCTGCTATTTCTTTTTCTCCCTTTGTGAGTTTAGTAAAAACCAATTCTGATTTAAAAAAAAACAAAAACTTCTCATCAGAAACTGGAAAAAGAGAAGTTTTGATTCCCATCTAATTAAAAAGCTCTTTCTCTTGAAATTACAAAATAATCCCCAAAAAAACTTCAAATGCCAAAATTGCTAAAAAGTTGACAAAACAAACCAACTAAAAAAACCAAACTAAAACAAAACAAAAAGAAAAAAAACAGAAAAAAAGGATAAATAAAAAAATTAATTTAAAAAATTAAAATATAAAATATATTTTTATATAAAATATGTAATGTGGAAATATAAAATAGATGGGGTATGGATCAGTGTTTTCAGTGCAGATTTTTAAATAGCAAATTTGCACTGCAGAGTATAACTGAAACAGTAATTCTTATTCTGTGCTCCTATTATTCTATGATAAAATCATGCAGGAAAAAAGTCAGTCAATGCATAGATATTTCTCTACATGAAAATTAAAATATTCACTTATAAACAGTAAAATGTTTGCTGTTAATAGGAATTAGGAAGAAGAAATTCCAATGGGTCAAGAATATACAATTTCAAGAGTTCCCTCACTTTCTTCTGCATATTTTCTGATTACATTGCAACTGAAACCCATCTAATCTTCATGATGCAATAAACTAATGTTTATGAGTCATCCATATTGCTGTGGGATTCCCAGCACACACTAATTATGCAGGGAATGATGATGATTTGTATGGATGATGCTCATTGCAAGCTATTCTAGCAATGTGCTGCCTTTCATCCCCTGATCAAAATCCTGGTTCACAACTCCTTGCCTTTAAGATACATTTTTTCACAGAGGTTTCAACATACCTTTATTTCACTGGATAGGATCAGTGCTGCTTAGGTCTGTCTATATCACCTGAACCATCACTAGGATATTGGCAGTAACTGCTTCTTAACCCAATACAAGTATTACTTCCTTTACCTTAAAGATTTAGCAGAACAGAATGTTGTTAGTATCAGACAGAGTTAAAAATCACAGACCTATATATTACTCTTTTAGCTCTTGTGTTCCAGGTCAATGTTTGAAAGTCAAACTACAAATTTGAAAACAATAGAGTTCACTGGAGATGACTGTCCATTTCTTCTCCATTAAAAATGTTTCTTGCTAGTCAATATATGCAATGTATTTGTCCTGTTTTGGGGTTTGAGATGTAGCTCCCTTCACGAAAGATTCTGACATCTTCTGCTAGCTAAATTTGTGATAACAGTGGATAAATCATCCTTCTTGTAAAATGTCACTCAAGAACCATTGTTTACCAATTACCTTTGTTTGCTGCATGTGTCTGTTTTCTATACTTTCTCCTCTCCATCAGATTTCTTTGAGTCTGATGCACTTGCAAAAGTCCAGTATCGCAAAAGAAATCTGTTTTATCTCATTCTTATGTGTATTTGAAGGATGATTTTTTTTTTCTTGAACTAGGACAGAGGACAATATTTTGTATTAGGAAAAAAATTCTTTTCTGTGAGGTTGGCAAGGCACTAGAACAGGTTGCCCAGAGAAACTGTGGATGCCCCATCCCTGGAAGTGTTCAAGGCCAGGCTGGATGGGACTTGGACCAACCTAGTCTAGTGAAAAGTCTTCCTGCTCATAGCAAGGGGGTTGGAACAGGATGATCTTTATAGTCCCTTCTAACTCAAACCATCCTATAATTATATGATTTGTGTTCTGAACACCAATGATTTCCTATACGTACCAGGCCACTAGGAAATATCCAGTACAATCGCCCATGTACAGGACGTAGTAATTGGTGCATCTGCAATATATGCAGATGTAAATATCTTTTTGACTCATATATAATGTCTGCTTGATCTATGGTTCTGTGATTCAAAAAAACCATAAAAAATCTAACAAAATTATTGCAGAAAACCTATATGGAGCATCTTCCTTCTCCTGCAGCTAATCTTAGCATTTATTGCAATCATTCAGGTCTGTTCAAGTTGGACACCTAGCCTGGCTTTGTAGACCAAGACTGTGCTGGTTAAAAACCCAGCAAGAAAATTAAACTCATTCAAGCTTCTCCCTTTCAAAAGTGGTGAAAACACCAGGAGAAATTATAAGATGGAGTCAAAATTTACTGAAAAAAATTGCAATAACCATAACAATATTAACCAGAGAGTGTACGGAAGAGACCCTTTTACCAACCAATAGAGTATTCACCACCCGACAAACACAAATACTTCCCAAAGAGGGGCTGTCTCCCTCTGCAGTGCCACCAGTGGCAGCAGTGGGCAGCAGCTCTGGTCCCAACCCCAGTCCAGCACACACCCTCTTGCAAGCCCATCAAAAGATGGGATCCCTGTTTCTTCCAGTCACCAGATTCCTGCTGCCATGATGTGGGTACTGTGGAATTAAACAGTCTTAGAAATTCCACCTCTTTTATCTATAACCATGGCCTAGGTGGTTCTAAATTTTTCTGTATATTTATTTATTCTGATCTGCACCAATCTAGAAATCCTTTTCATTTTAGATGATATACTTTTTCTTTTAATTTATTCTTTTATAATAGGAAGCTACAACTTTTCTTGTTATCTACTGAATGAAAAATTTACTTTTTTGTTTACTGAAGCAATTCAGTTATGGATAGAATTGAAAAATGTCAACACTACTAAAGAATTTTCTTTAAAGAACTCTGATTCATGCCTTTACTTTGAGACTGAGAAGCGTTGAAGATATTATTGTTCATAAAGGTGTTGAGAATTTTCAGGGTGCAAGTAGATTTAAGCCTGCAATTTGATATGTGTTTGTATTAAATGAAGTCTACAGCTTACATCAAATCGTACTTTTCCTTTAAAAAAAATTGTACTTGGGGGGTTAAGGCTAATGTGACAATTTCCAGCATTTATTTTGTCATATTAAAAATTCGAGAACACTAGAAGACCTTGAAAAATCTAATCCAGTTTGGTTCATTTACTGCTTTGAAGGCTCAAAGAGGTCATTAAAAGCCAACATGGATTCTGAGCAATTTTTCATATATACAAACTTCTCCCATTCTTCAGTAAGTGTACCCTCAAGGGCCTTTCCATATCCCAGTAAAAGTACTTTCTGACAAATCCACTAAAATTGCTTCTGTGAGCCAGATGTCTCTGTTCTTGCCTTCATCAGCAAAAGCAGTGTTGCATTTTAGTTACTGCTGCTGCTAACATCAGCATTCACAGAGGAGGAAGAGAAGAGTTTTTATGAGAGAAGAGTAGTTTTCTGAAGCCAAGGAATGCCATTAGAAAGTGCACTAAAGTTCATCTGAATTCTCTGGAAGGTGGATCTTATAGTATTACATGCAGTGCCTGTTAATTTCTTGGGGACCAAAGACTGACACGCCTTTGAAAGGTGAATTATTCAGAATTACACTTCTTAAAGATATATATGCTAATAGCACTACTGGAAAAATAATTCCCTGAAAACAGTAATAACCTGAATTCATCTCATGAGCCTATTCAATAATGGGAAGATTAAGCTGATGTCGAGAACATCATGAAACTCAGTGAGGGTTAGTTTGCTTTGCTGATTCCCTAAAAGAGTCCTATTCTTTCTCAACTTGCTAGTGAAATTGCTGAAATCAGAAGCACCTCTGATTTTTTAAATGAATGTTTACCTAGAAAGCCACTGTTTATTTTCTTCATTGCAGCTGCAGAATATATGAATAATGCAGTATTAGAAAAATAGAAATCATACAGCAGCCAGTTAAAATTATGCCCTTGTTAAAAATGTGAAGCAAAAGGCATTCATTTAGGTATGTATGATTGTGTGCATAGATGAGGGATTTAAGAGAAAAAATGCACTTTTAGAAAGTGAAAATAAAATTTGACCTGACATATCCCAGAATGAGTATTGTCAAGCTGCTCACTTGATCTGTATGAAAAGGGGTCATACTTTATTATTGGAAGGACTAAATTTAATTTTATCAAGTAACTGAAAACTCAGAAGGCATTTATATAGAATAATACAGATCTGTCCTTAAAAATACAAAATCTTGACATAATAATTTCTGATTTAGACTTCCAGGACTTTATTCTGTCTTGTCTAGTCATTGGTTTTGTTTGGGATTTTTTTAAGTTTGTGCTAATATAAAGCTTTATGTCAATACTAAGTGGTGTGTGTTGCATTGGCAGTTAAAAGGTCTAAACTCCAAAACTCAATAGATTTGTTTTCTTAAAGTGTTATTAATGCTGACCATTGCCTCATCGTCGCATGGCAGATGGTCATAAAACCAGCCAAGTTTTGGTAACAGATTACCTTTACTGAAATCACAAAGCAGGCATGATTTTTACATAAACAGTATGTCTGCACTTTTATACTGTATTTGGCACCTACTGAAATGTGATCAAAATTATGAAGAAAATTATACTGACCAGTCTGCCAGATTATTTGGCATCTTCATTCCTTTGTTTTCTCCTTCTAAGCAGACCCTCACACCTGTTACCAAACTGTTGTGCCTGTCAAAAACAATAAAAGTAGATGGTTTTAATTGTTAAGAAAAGTCCTCAGGGCAAGATCATTAGGGAGTCCTAGTCAGCATTTAGCTGATCATCCAAAATCTATTTGCTGCTGCAGTACATGAGAAAGAGGTTCTTTTGCATTCAGTGTCTGAGAGTTGCTTTTTAATTTTGGCCTTCTTTTTTGGACTCAGGAACATCTGTCATACATCAAATGCTAAATTTACAATCTGATACTGAGAAGTTATTTATTTTAATTCTATTACAACATTACCAAAAAGAAATGAAATTCATACTATTTTAGCTGGCTCTCATAGTTTCTCTGTATTCATAACTTTCATTGGCATGCTGAATAAAAAGTTTTTCTCAAAAGCATGAATGAAAATTGTCACATCTTTTGCAAAAGTATGAACACCTCTGAGGGCATTTGTTGAATCCAAAATAATGTCAAGATGATGATTGTGGTTTTTAAAACTCTTTTAACTCCCATAAATATCAGGAAAGTCATCCAGTTACTAGTAATCTGCAAAAATAAGTTCCAAAAGTTAATGTTTTAGTATTCATATCTATTATAAAATAACAGTAAATACATGGTTTTATTGCTTACAGGTAAAAGAATACATACATATATATGTGCTAAAACTGCTTCATACAATCTGCGAATGAAAATATCGCATTTTTAATTTTTGCCTGAAACATGCTTCAAGTAAAATACTCTTAAATAGTTTATCACTAGCTAGGAGAAAACACTTCTTTTCTTGTCTCTCCTTTTAGTAACTTCTTGTCTAGTACTTTTCAAAAGTTAAAAACAGAATGTGTGGAAGATCCTAAATGAGTAGGTCTCAAATGTAGCAATGAAGGAACATATGCACAGTGTTTTTTCACAATGACAAAACCCAAATATCCCCAGGTACATATAATTCTGTTAGATGCACTGTCCATCCTTCACAAAGCAACTGCATTAGACACATTTAACACTCCGTGTGGAAGCACTGTGTTCTAGAAAATGCTCCAGACAACAGCTGGTATGAGCTCTGTGCTAAGTAACTCCCACTTCTGCAGACTACTATGAAACCCAGGAGTGAGCTGAGGTTGCTTCTGGCTTTCTGCTAACTGCTCATAACTAAGCTAGGAATATGCATGACAGAGACAAAAAATGCTACTGAATACAGTAAAACCTATGCTGCTTCAACTGGTTGATAGTAGTTGCATTCCCCATCGACTTAATAGCATGTCTTGTCTTACTGTGCATTCATTATAAAGAATTCTGTTTAGAGATGTGAGGAAAGGGTAACCAGTTGTTTAAGTGATTGCTTGCATATTACAACTAGTACAGGAATGGCATTGTGCTGCCATTCTTGGAGATCTGTATAATCTGGAGGAGTGGGCCAAAAGGAACATTTCAAGTTCAACTGGGATAGAAAAAGGCCAAGTCCTGCCACAGGCAGGAAGTAACCTGTGCAGCTGTACAGGATGGTGCCTGCCTGGCTGAGGGCAGCTCTGCAGGGAGGGACCTGGGCATCTTGGCAGATACACACTGAAGGTAATAGTGTGCCCTGGCTGCACCATGGGAGGTACTCACTGGGGCACAGCCAGGACGTGGAGAGGAGGGATTTTCCTCTCGTACCCAGCACATCTAGCATGCCACATCCAATTACAGGAAAGTTACCAACAGGTCCCTAATATCAATGGTTCATAACCACTCTGTGTTTCTAGGATGGTCAGGAACTGGGGCATGGGCCCTGTGAAGAGAGGCCTGGAGACTTTTGTTTGGCCTGGAGGAGATATCACTTCAAGGGGAACTAACAGCAGCATGCCCAGGATCTACAAAATGCTCTCAAGAAGAGAGAGCTGGCACTTCACAGCACTGTGTCATGGCAGGATGAAAGACACATGACACATAGTTCTAACTGGATATGAGGAAAAACTTTTCACCACTGGTACAGTCAAATATTGACCAGAGATAAGTTGCCCAGCAGGGCTGTACAGTCCCTTGTTCTGATTGATTTCAGACCTCTGTTAACCAGTCAAACCTGACCTTCTTTGACTAAGATGTTGATCTAAAGCCTTGCTGAGGTACCTTCCATCTAGAAATATCCCTGGAAAATTCAAAGTTTTTTGCAAAGCATTGAATGTTCTATATTCCTAGAATATTTCAAGATGTGAGAAGCATCAGAAGCCAGGAAGTTCTGTTACAAATGTCATCTCTTGAACAGAAGCTGATGATTCTGCTCCAGTTGCTCATGCTGACTACTTGTAAGTGTTCTGAGTGCTTCCACTGAAATTAGTATGGTAACTGTCAGAATAAGATATAACCAGTGAGAAAAAATGGCAGGTCTAAGCTGCCAGTGTTATTTAAGCCTTGACAGGCTTATCACTTCCTCTTCAGTTGTGAATTAAATGACAATAACACATCTTAACAAAGCGAACTAATTTGCTAACTTTAAATTTGAATAATACCTAACATTTGACAGGAAAAAGTAATGTTGATTCCAGTGTTTTTCCATTATTTCGAATCTGATCTGTAGCACAGAAGTACAGCTAAACTGAACAATATTCAAATTGCAATTATGATGCCAATTGTACCTATTCTTATGCAACAAGTTTTATATAATTATAAGATTATATATATCATATATAATCATATAATCAAATGTTTAATAAAATAAAATATGCTATAGACATATAAAATTCACCAGGAAACTCTCCCAAACTAATGTGCCTCATAATTTAACTTGCCATACATATTCACCAGAGTACAATAATACTGATTAATACTTGCCATGCAAACTGCAATATGCTGTTGAATAATGAGTCTTACTGATTGATTGTATGAATGGAATAAATAAGGATCCCACCAAATAACTTTACAAACTGATAAATTGTGTAAAGAATTTACAAGCGAAAATTAATGTCTGCTACAATAAATAAGTGTTCAAGAGAAAAGATAAAATCTGTCCAGTGTTGGGTCATTCTACCCTGTGGATGTAGTCATGAAGATGGTGGTACAGTCTCCCTCTCCCTCCTGTATGACAGGTAACATTCTGGATCAGCATTTAGTAGGTGAAGATATGAGCTTTACCATCCCCCTCATCTTCATCAGTAAATCTGTACCTGTGTGCATAGAGTACATGAGATTGGTACTGTCTTGGAAGAATTCTGAAAGTAAGTTGCAATAAATTGCTTATTTATTAGGTTTTCTTAGGCAGACCTCAATAGTAAAGCATTTTTGCTACAGTTAAGACTGCAGTATCCTCCAGAAGCTGAAATCTGTGATTCCTGTGAAACCTTCAAGGAAAGGAATAATATCATCAGCAGTGTTCACTGCATTATGTTTTAAATGCAGTGGATACTCCTTTTGATACAGCCATCTGCACTGGAAGGGATGTTTATCCTCACACTCAACATTGAGAACACTGATGCTGTCCCTGCCATGAATATCTCCCAAAAATCCTCCCAAGGGTTTTCATCTCTGCCCAGAAGAGAGACAGACCACACAAGCACTTTTTGCATTCTTTCAAAAGTAGAATCCCAAATGCTTATAACTTACTTCTATATCAGAAAGGGAACTCACTTAATGTCATAATATCGCTCCACTATCACTCTTTATGATCTGTCATCCTTTATTGCTGAGGAGTGCAGCAGCTGGAGCAGGTGATTTCACAGTGGAAATTTGTTCAATTGTCATAGTCTAAATTGAATCAGCAGTGAAGAGGTTTATTGCCACACAGTTAATTGGTAATCAGTGAACTGTATGTTGAGGGTCAGCATCATAATGGCAACAGATACACCATCGTCCTAGACACTTATAAAATGCCTGCATATACCAACTAATTTTGAAACAACCTTCTCTAACTAATCTTTAAAGAGTTCTGTGCTCACACACACATGCCCACCCTATGTCAGAGGGTGTGTGCACAAACTCTAGCACAACGTCTAGCTCTCCATCCTACCTCCTGCAGCCGTCCAACACACACACGAGCACAGCCCTTGAGGTGATATACGTACAGAGGTGTGGATCATACATACTGAGGTGTGGATCCCTCCCTGCTGCGCTCTGGCACATTCATGCCTCCAACAGGAAGCGACTCCATCAGATATGGACAAGTGCCAGCAGGGAGATTTCTATTGATGTCAAATCAGATTTTCAGTGCTGTTCTGTAATCCTCTCCTTTGTCTACACCACTGCAAATTATTACTCTCATTTTGTACTTCTCAAGCTGATTTGATTTGTTTCCAAAATTTAACCCTTTTAACCATTTAATTTATTTTAATGTTGGTGGTTTTCTTCCTTTTTAGTGTCACTAGCTTTGGAGAAAATGCCCTTCTGAGCAGTTCTGGATGGTCCACTCAACCACACACTTGGCACACAAGATCCTGTCTTACCAACTGCTGCTATCCAGGCCATTTAGCACAGAGCTGGGACTATGCAAGTTAATCTCTTGTGACGTTTCTGTCACCGGTAATAGTCCAGTGTCCTAGTTCAGGCACACCTGCCAGAATTTCACTATCCCTGCCATGAGGTCTTAATATAATTCTTTAGTTATGTGCTCTGTTATCAATGTCATCACAGCCTTGCTTTATGTTGGCTTAGAAAAGTATAAGAATTACACCAGTTGAGACCAATGGTCTATGTGATCGGCAGCAGTTGTCAACAGCAGATGCTTAAGGAAGAATACGAAAATGTCATGATTTTTCTGGAAAATCCTCTCCCAGACTCTAACATTTGTGGCTCAGAGATATCCTAAGTCATAAATAACAATTTTATTCTGACATATTTCAGTCAATGTCAATTTCTCTGCATATCTTGATTCCCACAGCATGTATTCTGTATGTGTGAAGAGGCTTTTAGCAGAATCAGGGAAACCTCTAGGCTAGAAGTTCTTTGGCCCTTGGGTTCCATGATTTTGCTTTTTATTTCCAGATACTGTTTTCCTAATAGTCAGTTTCTTAGGATGAACTGTGCTGCAGTTTAGTCATGGTACATAAAAGTGATGGCTTTTCTTCTTGTAGTTTCTGGTACGTGTCTCTGGCCGGGGAAGGTTGTTTGCAGTGGATCTCTTGATCTAGTTCCATCCTCTCTTCTGGTACCATGCAGAGGAACCATGTAGGGATAGCAATTGTGTAGATGTTCCTATCAAACATGTCAACAGAGCAGAGTCATCTTTATTTTAGATCTTATAACATAATAACAGCAATTATAATTAACAGCAATAATACAAATAATATTTATAATAAGAAGAATGCACCTTCATTAGATGAATTATTTCTGTGGTTTATACTACATTACAGTAGAAGTCAAAGTATTGTTGTAATTCTTTAAATCCAAGAAGCAAGTCATTCTGAATCCATCAGAATGAATTTACTTAGGAATCTGACATTGTTTTCACTATAAATCAACTGAAATTACAAATAAGGAGGTTTGCTTATTGTTTTTTTATAGTTAGGTGAACACATGAGAATCATAGTGTGTATATATATATTCTAAAATATATATTGATTCTTAATGTCTGAGTTGTCTCTAAGGGATTAAGCTAAATAAGGTAGACCACTTAGAATAAAAATTGATAAATTAGAACTGAAACTTGAGACTAGGTTTACCTATGCCCTATCAGAGATGTCTAATGGTTACAGTTTGACCCCGTGTGGTGTTTGAAAATTTTACCTAAATATTTACTTCATGAATGTAGGTTAAAAAAATATTAAAAGAAATGTTTATCATTCTAAAAATGTAAAAACTGTAAGCTTTGTATAAAAAAAAGACTTTAAAAATGCATTTTAAACACAGTCAGCAACTAATGCCCATGCAGCTGCTCCCTCCCAAACCCATCCACCTGGGATGGGAAAGAGAATCAGGAAAAGCTAAAATCCCTGTGTTGAGATAAGAGTTTAATATTTGAAATAAACAAAAATATAATAATAATCATAACAACAGCAACATAGGCGACAAACATATGAGAGAGAGGAGTAAAGCTCAAGAGAATATCAATGCTCACCATCCCTTGACTGTGCCAGCACACTGTGCACTGACTGATGCTGAGAAGCAATCCACCTCTCCTGCACAATTCTCCTCAGACATGGATTTATTTATTTACTGGGTATATCATACCCATTTATATTCTGGGTATGATGTACTATGGTGTGGAATACCCTTTTGGCCAGTTTGGGTCAGCTGCTCCCTCATGGCTTCTTGTGGACCTGCTCACTGGGAGAGCATGGAAAACTGAAAAGTCCCTGATTACGGGTAAGCATTGCTCAGCATCAACTAAAACATCAGCATTTTATCAGCACTATTTTCATCCTAAATCCAGAACACAGCACTGTACCAGTTACTAAGGAGAAAATTAACTTAATTCCAGCTGAAAACAGAATGTTTACAAAGCAAACAATTAGCGAAACAAACAGACTCAACATGCTATGCACTAAAGAATATTAATCATTTTGACTACAAGCATTACAAACTAGGAGGATAGAAATTTCTCTGGGAAAATATCTTGTGGGATATAATAGACTTGGAACTTTCAACAGTGTGACTAATGAATTATCCAGCTTTAAGGCAAACTGAAGCACACATCTTCACAGCTCAAAACTAATCAAGGAACACTAATTCCCTTTATCATCACGGACAGTAATGAATGGGGAATTTGATATATGACATGGGGATTAGAAAGCATAGAAAGATTGCTCTTAACACCTGTTACACAGTAATATCTGCGCCTTTCCTGCCAAATGTTGATTTAGTTTTACATAATTTTACAACATGTTAATTATGGCCGGTGTGAAGTGGGATAGAGAAGGAATGCTGTCACCCCACTTAGACAAAGTTAAGACTATAGGAGTTTGTTAATGATGGCTGTGCTTGGGTGTGCTCAGATCTCCAAGTAGAACAGCATAAGTGCAGAATGAAAATCCCCTCCACTGACTGCAAGTTGAGCCCTGCCCCGCCGGGCTCTCTCCCAGGCCGCAGGGCCATCCATCCCCGCCGGCTCTCTCCTGCCCCGGCCCCGCTCCCGCTGTCCCCTCGGGGCTCGCAGGGCTGTTTCTCGCTCGGTTCCCCCGGCTCAGCCCCGGCTGCCGGGCAGCGTTTTGCCCTCCCTCGGCCAGGCTTTCCCCGGGGCTCTGGCCCGGCCGCCCGTGGCTGAGGGGCTCGGCCGTGCCCTGCGCTGGGGCCGCTGCAGCCGCGGGCACCGCCTGGGGCCGGGCGGGGCAGCCCCGGCACAGACCCGCAGAGCCAACACCCGGACACCTGCACCATTTCCTAAGTATACAGATAGGAAAACTAACATTTCCAATTCTGTAAAGCTAGTTATCAGCTCATATTTGAAGAGCCACTTCATTGTGGGAAGCAGGACGATTTATATTAGGTTTAAATAACACAATAAATTGGCTGCTTGCCTTTTAAAAAAAGTCTTACATTGAGTTTCATAAAGTTATTTACCCTTGACAACAAATAAAGCAGGCTGCAGTAATGGCATACCACCATCAGCCTGTGAATTTGTAATGACCTGTGAAGTGTTTGCTTAGCAACATTCAGAAGGGTGGCTGCTTCTTCCCTAAGGTGGCTCAGTTGCTCTTAAAAAAGAGTTCAAGGACTTGAAAAAGGCAGGAAAAAGTAGAGATGATCACCTGCCAGTTTTCTTTAAAGGAAAACAGTTAGCAGGACAGACTAGGAAAAAAATCCACAACAAAATAACAACAAATAAAACTGAACCAGGATGAGGACAACAGGATGAGGTACAGAAAGGGATGATAACCAAAGGGTGCAAAGGTGAATGTAGAACAGACAGCAGAGAGACAGAACAAGAGGGAATAAAATTTTGCATAAAATTAGAAGAAACATCTAAACATAAGTACACACTGTCTAAACCCAGCATAGTTAAGGTTGAAAAAGACCTTTAAGATCATGAAACCCAACTGTCTCATCCCAGGCAGTGAGTTGACACAGGGATGTAGAGTACCTCTGCAAAGAGTACCAAGGACATCTCATGTCTGAACCCCTGTAACAGGAAGGCTGAGCAGTTTAACTTTGCAAGGAACGGGCTCATTTGAGTTGTGTTAAGAGCACAACTATGAGAAACAAGTCTCACTCTTTAAAATTTTTAGAAGTTTAATAAGAGATAAAAAGGACAGTAAACAGCGTTGGATGCTTGGCACCTGCCAGAGGCATGCCAGTTAACTTAAAACAATTTTGTTATATACTCTCTCATTATACTGGTCAAATGCATAACCATGAAGATTATACATATTCAAACATTCCTTTGAGTTTACACATTCCAGGAATTCTTTTTGCTTGGTTCGACCCTTGACCGACCTTCTTGAAGTAGTGCCATACTACAGATGAAATTTATGTATTTTATTTCCTCACAGGGCCCCCTGTCCTGTGGTTTGACCATATTGATGGCTGAAGGGTCAGTGGTAAATTCCTCCTTGTATTCTTTCTTTCAATGTTTATTTACTGGGTTCTTTTCAATATTATCTCATCACACAGATAAGATACTCCACAAGTACATTAAATCAGCAGTAGCTCTTTCAAAAATTATCTGAGTTATTCTCACCATTGTCAGTTAGTTTCAAAAATAAAAGCATCGGCTACTTCTGCAACAGTTAATGTTATAATACACAGCACAGTCTCTATTTTAATGTTTTGCCAGAGCCTGAACTGTAATATATTTTTCACACTAAAATATATAATTTACACAGGGATTAGGGTATTAACCATAAAAGGTTGACAAATTATACTATATCAAAAGCAGTTAAAAAATTATTACAAACTGCACTGTATCAAAATAATTTGCAAAAGCTAATATAGTAGCAAAAGCCAATGACTACATAGTTATTTATAACACAATTGGCAGTACTTCAGACAATGCAACACAAGCAGCTTTGATAAAAATCATAGACTTTTAGTATTAAAAGTGTTTTCCTTAAAACATCACATTGTACTTGACCGCAGGGGAACGTGGAAAGATGTCTCATTCAGTTTAGTGTGCATATGTGTTTTTGAAAAGTCTTGTTTGTTAAATATAATTTTTTTTATTTCTTGAAAAGCATTGTAAAATTACTTAAACTTAAACTACCTTTAAATGTTATTTCAACAAGGTTTCTAAAATGCAAATTATTTTGGTAAAAGAACTATGTTTTTGGGAAGATGGATTCACAGAAAAATATTACAGAGAAATCTAGTATGAATGGCTACAATAAGCTTGTTCTTATGAACAGCCACTAAATTAATTTCCTGCATCTGTAAATCCTGTTAATAGGGTATTGATTCCATATTTTGCCTTCTAAATTTTGCCCTTCTTAGATGTAAATAACATTGTTTTAAATCATGTGTCCAAATGAAGGATAGAGAAAACAAAACAACATCCAACAAAACTAAATAAAAATTACATCCAGTCAAGTGCCTCTGGCTTAGGAGACAAAATAAGAAATCAGTTGGCTGAAATACTCAATCTTGTGTGTTTGCTCTTTCAATTAATTACATTACAAGGGAAAAATCTGTCTCAATCTTTCCTTTGTTTTCTACATATCATTACAAGCCGCTGACAGCAGTGATAGCTACACAAAGAATATATTAGGAGAAATATAGTACATTTATCTTTGACTCTGCGACTTTATATTTAATGTAAGCAATACTGGAGCAAGTGTGCTAGGCCCTGCTAATCATATGCTGATAAAAACGAGAATTCAGCTATTCCATCCCATAATTAGATACAGATGTGAATGCTCTGTTGGCCACAAATTGCAAACCTGTGTATCTGCCAAACACTCATTTTTTTGCCATCATTTTTGAGCCTTCAAGAGAGAGTACATGGTGCTAACTGCAGCTTGTTAGCAGCTGGTTCACAAGGAATACAGTGTGAATAGACTTGGCAAAGCTGTGTTTTGCAATAACAATGGGCTGCACACTCTCAGTTTTCTCTGAGGTGAAGATTCAAAATTGTAGCTCTAGGGAAGCAAAGCAACCTCAGTTACCATCAGCTTCCAAAGAAGACAAACTTCATTAATGTGTTTGTGAGGAAAATGTGTAATTTTCAGTAAACTACAAAGATATTTAACTTGTTCTTTTGTATAGGTAGGAGACAGATTGACATGAGAAGCCTCGGTATGTGCAGAGTCTTGTAGATATATGCTTAGATATATGCTAATTTCAATAAATTAATGTTAAACTTTATTTACAGAGTGATGATTGATTCCAGCACTTTTCCCAAAATGGTTATGTATTGATAGTAGGTGTTAAATTAATCTTTCTGTAATACATTTCTATCTTTATATAATTGCAAACAGTTGTGGTGACTGATCAGGGCCACCCACCTATGTAATATGGCAGGATGTGGAAGTGTTTATTTCTTTCAGTCAAGAAACATGCAGTGTTTCTGCAAAATTATTCAGAGCAAACCCTGATTTATTGCATGTACACATTAAGGTAGCAGGAAAAAGGGGTTTATTAGCCTAGAGGAGCCCTGTGAATATTGTGTCCTGGAAAACAATAGTCCTCAATATACATACATGGTCGTCCCATGACCTGCTCAAATGCAATGGTCAGTTCTCTCTCTGTGGCTACTATTTACTGGTCCCAGGCTGATCATGTCATAGAATCATAGAAACAAAGAATGGCTTGGATTGGAAGGGATGTTAAATATCATCCACCTCCAATCCCTCTGCCATGGGCAGAAGCACCTTTCACTAGACCACTTTGCTCAGAGCCCCATCCAGCCTGGCCTTAGACACTCACAGGGACAGAGCATCCACAATTTCTGTGGACAAAGACTTTCAGTACCTCACCACCCTCAGTGTGGAGAACTACTCTCCTCCAGCTTAAGGCCACTCCCTCCTATCCTATCACTACCTGCCCTTGTGAAATGTCCCTCTCCAGCTTTCTGGTAGGCCCTCACAAGGTACTGGAAAGTACTCTAAGGGCTCTCTGGAGCCTTTTCTTCTCCAGGCTGAACAATCCCCACTCTCTCAGGCTGTCCAGCCCTCCGATCAGCTCTGTGGCCCTCTGACACTTCTTGTCTTAGTAAAAGAATTCTGAGCCACATGCTCCATACAAAACCTCTGCTCCCACTTGATAGGAACCTTATTCCTTCCTTCAGCCAGGATAACATTATTCATAGATTTGAACTATAAATTTTCACATGTCCAAATTAATGATGCTATTTCTGTTTGGACATGCTGTTTCTATTTGGACTATGGACATGGTATTAACACTGGCTAAAATGGAAGTCTGCATGAACCGGATTCCTGACATTTTGAAATACTTTTACAGACACTGTGTAAGCTAACATCTGTTCCTTCCGCACTGCTCTTTCCAGGAGAGATCAGAAAAAGCACACAGAACTACAGTAGTGGTCCTACCACAGGATTGTAGAGAGAGACATATGAGGAAGATGGGTGGGGATTTTGCTACCGTAGGCAGCAATATTGAGAAAGGCTGGAACCCAGCACAGCACCAAGTGAGCTCCATGGGTAACTCTTTGCTGAATACTGTAAATTGTGTCCATTTGGTCCTTGAGCAACACCAAGAGAATTTCAGGGACAAGGACTAAACTTTTACAGTAGACATCAAAAAGTTCATATTCTGAATGATCAGATAGCGGCAAACACTAAATTTAGTAGTATTTTCTAAAATTTTGTTCTATTTTATAAGTTTATATTTTTATAATTTGTTTCCTCTGCAATAAGAAAAAAATATAAACCCCTTTTAATTACTGCTAAACATTCCCCTCCAGAAAGTGACTATTTGCTGCTGGTAACCTATTAGAGGAAAAAAGTTACTCTGTTACCACAAATTTTTGGTCCAAATGAAATTACAAGCACATGTTACCTCTATGTTTGTTTCTTCTGCAAATGCATCTCCCTCCCTATCAAAAAAAAAAAAAAACTTATTTAAGTGAAAGTTAGATTTATGGAATGTAATGCTTCAGTAATGCTTCAATGGCTTCAATATCTTGCAGCATTGAGAGAAATTGGGAAGAAATAAAAACATTAAATCTACCATGTCAGACAGAAATTCAATTTTTTGCAACAAAATTGTTTATTTCCTTCATTTCCTTTTTTCTCCTCCTCCTTTAGTAGTATAGTTCTTAAATAATAAATGTTGAAACTGCTTCTCCCAAAATAAGGCCCAGTCCTCAATTTTCCTTTTACTTTATGAAAGCTCTGAAGGCATGGTAAGGACTCATGTTCTTTCTTGCTCCTTATCTACCACAGTCTATTTTTCTACAAACCTGATGGCTGGAAGTGGATGGATGGAGATGGGCAGCTCCCAGGGATGGAAGGACATTTTTCAAGAGGGAAGATATTTTCAGGGAAAGGAAGCAATTTACCAGTCTTAGAACAAAGCTCTTACAGGATGGGGCCCAAACTTTCAGTTTGGTCTGCCATGGTAGTTTTGTAAAGCTAGTACCCTCAAAAGACTACAAAATTTTTAAAGTAAAAAGCCAGGTTTCTTTTTTTGTGTGTGTGTGTTTGGGGGTTTGAGGGTTTTGTGGGTTTTTGTGGTTGGTTGTTTTTTTTGTTGTTGTCGTTTTCAAACACAAATAGGCAACTTTTTAGAAACTGAACTCAAAATGAATGACTAGAAGTACCTAAGAAATAATTTATAAATAAAATTTTTCCTATCACTCTTCTTGTGGGATAGATCTTTTATTTCAACTTCATACTGAGCTGCCAAGACTTTCCAGCTTCTGCAGACTCTGCAGTCTCCTCTGTAGCTCCATGCACAGTCTCTTCCCACTCTAACCTGCAAGGCCTTGACTGTGCCTACCTTGCTCTGCATTTTCAGGGTTTCATCTGTGCTGTAAGCTCCCTGCTTGCTGACCAGCCACTGCTTCTCTGCCTTAGCACTTCTGAAATCTCTCTCCCTTGCTCGTGTTCAAGTCATTGCAGTGTGCAATGTGTTCTCCAGACCCCAGCTCCGGATAGGGATGGACCATGTCTTAGGACCTTCTTAGAGATCTTGAGGCTGTAAATCTTAGGTGGAAGGGGAAAATATTTAAGAGATAAGAGTCTCAAATGTAACCCACTTTAGGACATACGTTTCCCAGGAGGTGCACCAGAGGTGGCACAAGGTCTGAATATATTTTTTACTTTTTTGTTTTAACTCTTGGAGATATTCACTTGTATATGATTATAATTACTGTAGACTGCTAAAATTAATTCAATACTTAATTATTTTGACACTGTGATAGACGTAATAAAATGCTCCCTGTTGCCTCAAGTGGATTCTTGACAGAAGATATTAGAGACTTGACTGTGCCCTTCACAACGAGGGGTTTCATTTATGGCTGTACAAAATTTTTTGTGACAGACTGAAGTGAATGAAGATTGGATGTTCAAAACCTCAGTAAATGTAACTAGTAATATACAGTGTAAGAAAGAGATAGGTGGTTTTAGTCGTGAATTTCTGGAAATTGCCTTTAGAAGACCTAGGTTTTATTCCTTGTATTTCCTTCCCAAAACTCTTGAACTAAAACTTATTTTTCTAAGTCTACCATAAATTTTGTTCCTGAGAGCTAAATATATGTGAAGAAGAAAGAGTGGAAAAATATACATTCTTAAATTCTTTTAATTGTCAGAATTTTTTTTTCCCCAGGGGCTTTCATATTCAGAAAAAATTCATTCTCTTCAACTTCAAGGCAAGAGACAGAAACTTATGAGAAGTCATCTTCTTGGTAATGTTTCTGATTTGGTATTTGATGGTAGAAAATTATGTTCATAGGCATTTGGTGCATTTTTTATTCACCATTCTACTTTTCATTTCCTAACTCATCATATGCAGGATGAGATGGTTTTAACCTGAGATTAGTCCTTTCAGCAGAGCTCTTTGTGCTGCTGGGTTTGCAAATGAGAAAGAAAGATAATTCTATGTAAAAAACTGAAAGGAGACTGGAGAACTAAAAGTGGCAGTAGGCAAAATATTATGTGAAGTGCTTGTGTTTTAAGTGAAGAAAGGATTACAAAATGAATACTGCAGAAATGCTGCCCTAATAAATTTTATTCTGGTCACCTCTTTATCATTTGAAAATTTAGAATTTCATTTCTTATGATGAAGGACATTTTCTGCAACCTTGCAGAGACATTATGAAGATGAACGCTTGTTGGTTTTTTTTTAACGAGCAATTATGATAAAGTGATGAGAAATTTCATATCTGTTAGGATTTTTAAAAATGTATTTGTAACTTTCGAAAGGTATATATATATATATATATGTATATATATATGTTTAAGCTTGCAAAGGAGTAAATTTAACCTGAATAAAAACTGATGATTCAGTGGCCTTGATTATTATAATATGGTTTTTCTTTAAAGTGATTGTTGCATTCGCATTTCTCCAAGGGACTGAAAAGTAATTGAAAAAAGAATCCAACAACCAAAACCTCTGTTTTTATGTTTTAAAAAACTTATAGATTAGACTTCACTCCAGAATATTTTCATCACCCTTATCAACAACCAGAACCTTTTTTCCATATCTTCACTTTTTAATTATGCAAAAGATATTCTCACAAAAGAAACATATATGAATTTCAGAGTATCAGTTTTGGCAAATATGTGCTAAATGTTATATGAAGTTGAATTATTCCTTTAAAGAAAAGGAATTGTATTTGTCACAACAGTTGATAAATAATAAATAAATAAATGACTGAGTAGACTTTTGCTGTAGCATTTCAGCCCTTTTTATTGTTGAAGAATGTTTAAAATGGAAAAAGACTTTGAGTAGGACATTAAAAGTTACTCGGCTTAATTTTCACACATAGACTTCTGCAGTAACTTTCCTCTGATTTTTCACTGATGCTGACAATTCAAATGGTCCTTTGTGACAAGCAGAATTTACAACTGTTTTTATGGAGATGCACAATTTTAAGTAATAGAAACAGATTATCTCAAAGCCAAAAGATTCTTGTGGATGTTTGGAACATAGATGTCAACTTAAGGTGAACTATTTTTGATACTGAAAAGGAACGGGAGGCTGTGAGGCCAGTATGGCTGGGGGTTATTTTTTAGTATTGCATTTAAAAAGCTCAGGTTTCTCTTAACTGCTGTCTTCTATATTCTGCTTTTAGAATTGAGAACCGAGATTTTCACCCCGTGCAACAAACATAATCCCCTAGGGCCAAGGAAAACCTTCTTAGCATCATGAATATTCCAGGAAAGTAGCACCTGGTCATACAAGAACAACCAGCCAACTGCTGCTATTCATCTTACAAAGGCATAGGACAATGCCAGGAATATTGTCTTTTGTGGTAGAAGTTGAATCAGGAGAGCTGTTTTAAAAGAAAGAAAGTACATATCAGTGCCATAAGCAAGCTACTGAAATAAGAAGGTCACGTTCATGAGTAGTGATTAAGGCATGCATGGAAATCAAGGGTCAGCTTCTTTCAAAGTCTGCCTGTTGTGGGGAAACCATTTACTTTGCTCATCCCCCCTCTGGAACTGCTTCACAAAACTAATTCTAAACAAATCCCTGTGAGTCCAATAATGTTAAACAGTTGGGACAATAAAGGTGAAGACAGAATTTGGAGGGAATTACTTTGCAAGTGTAGGCCAGTATCTGATAAAGAAGAGTGGCTTATTTATTTATTTGTTTGTTTGCTTGTTTGTTGACCTTGGTGTTTCTGAAGTGTCTGCATTTTGCTTCATCACATGAACTGTTCTGTATCTTAAAACTGAGAGTGCCTGACAGAAGAGAGACAAATCTTAGGATACTGGTAGTGAAGCAACTGCAAGTTTACAAATTAAAGACTGCCAGTAAGTCCTTATATAGGTTCATCTCGTTCTTGAAATTAGCTGTGGAAGTCATTCTGTGAACACCAAAAGTATAGAATATGGGGCACCATCTTGTTGAGTGAATTGCCAGCATGCATACCCTATACTCATGACAGATAATAGTTGGTTGTCTGTGATGGTCTTCTTACTCACAAGAATTATCGTTACATTTTTTAAAAGCTTTCCCTAAAAAAATAAGTAATTCACATTGATATGGCATATCACTGCAGTAAAAAGTTCAATCTGGCACTGAAGATTACTAAGTGATTCTAGGGGATGAAATTAGGCAAGAAACTTCCTTTTTAAAATAGTTCATAGGTGTGAAATAGGAAATAATAATGCTTATTTTCCCTTATAAGCCATTTGGAAATCTCATGTAAGATCACTGTGTAAAGGTATGAAGTAGAAAAAGCTTCTTCTTTGTGAAAGCCTTTTCCATTTCTGAAAAAAATCTGGGCATTAATCAACACACTAATGCTCTGGTAATATGTGCAAGAATATAATTCAATTCTTTGTTGTACTGCATAAATCTAAGATAATGATTTAAGGCAGCTCAGAGGCATTTTCACTTTTCATTCTTCACATTCCCTTAATGGAGGTTCTTCCTGAGTAATTTCCATACTGTGTAGACTGTTAAACATACTAAAACTTTGATTGCGGTTGCTTAGATTTCCATTAGAAAGTCTTGCCAATGATACAGCCATAGAAAACTACATCAAAGGGTAAGAATAATCATATAAAATAAAATTTCTCCATAGATCATCCTCCAATTAAATGTGATCCCATGATTTTCTTGTGGAGAAAGAAACAAAACTGAGGCCAGTTCTCGTTGAAACATTGTAATTAGTTAGCCTTTGAATAATGAACCTTAATATTTCTTATCTTCATTATGCAGTAGATCAGATAAATTTTACAGTATCATATAATGGTATTTCTTCATAAAATCCAGTTCATAGAAATATACAACGTTGACATCCGTATTTAAGTCAATCATTCTGATGAATAGAGAGTTTAGTAATTTAGTAATGCTAGGGTCAGGTTCCCTTCAGAATATTTCAAGTTTAGCCTACCATCCCATTCAGAATGTTTGAAGCTTATTCACTGGGGTACTGTGCGATTGCTGTGCATGCTTCCCCTTTAGAAACATATAAGGAAGAATGGTCTTGCTGAACTAAATTTTTTCCTGGAAAGCAGGGTAAATTGTAGTTTAAAGGGAAAGCAAGGTATATATTATTGCTCTGAACTTCAAGACAAGTTAGCTTTTCTGATAATACTTGATAAAAGAAAGCTACTTTTACAAAATTGTATTTAGTTAACTTATTCTGCATTAATATTGATTGTAGACAGTTTATAGAATCATAAGTCAGTTCTGCAATTAAGATTCAGACAGAAGTTAAAAATGTAAATATAGCTGCCAGGTTTTTTTAGGAAATTGCTGGGAGAGTTAGGACTTTTTTCTTTTTTTTTCTGAAATGTCAACACTGCTAGAAAGTAGTTTATAGCTTTTCAGTATACATACGTGCATATTCAAATATGTGACTGACAGATTGCTATGTGAAGTACATGTGACTTCCAAATATGATTTTCTCTTTACTTATTTTTTTATTACCAGATAAAATCTGGAATTCTACTGTCTATAGAGGCCAATGTTGCTGCATAAAAAAAAGACTGTAAACATCCATGTTCCTTTTCTAAAACAAGCAATGGAAGAACTTTGTCTTATTGTCTCCAAGATTTCACTAGAATGATTATGGAAAATATGCCCTCACGGCAGCTATCATTTTGTTGCAATTTTTTTCCCTTACCTGAGGTTAAAAGGCTGGGGTTAAAAGGCTGAAGGAATATTTTTACATAGTACTAGAAGAGAAGTCCTGATTTTTTTTTAATTATTATTTTTTTAAACTGTTTGTTCTTTGCGGACTGCAGCCTAAAATATCCCAGAAAGCAGTTAGGCCTGGGTTCCTTCTATATCTTTTGATGATTTCTCTTTGCTGCCAGCTGGAAATTTTCTAATTTTCAGTTTCAATGTGTCCATGGCTGTCTTGATCATATGGTCTGGTTACCGTGTATTTACTTCAAGTATCCATTTTCTTTCATTTGGTTTTAAACACACTATTTAGACAAAAGAAAGATCTGCTGTGGGCCACCGGGGAATCTGTCCATATCAGTTGCCTTTCTCAACTGCGTGTATTTAATTTCATCTTTCCCCTTCTATGTGTAATCTGATTTTGCAAAGAAACAAATTCCTGGTGAAACAAGGACCTTATACTTTCATTTTTTATGGTGGCATTACCTTATCATGCAGATCCTGTGTGATGAAAACATGGACTTATTAGCCCCTTACCTTTTACTTTCCATGTGACATTCCAATTACTTAATATCAGAAGCATGAGTGTGTCTAATTTCTGTTCCTTTTTTCTAGTTTTCAAGTTGTTCCTGCATTATAATCCATTGCCTGTCACAGTGGTGATGCCTCCTAGCATTTTTCTCAGATTTAATCAGCAAACTCCTACTTTTATGACAAAATAGTTAATGAAAACATTAATTACAACAAAGCCAAGAGACAAAAAATAACTTTTCACTCACCACATAGGTTCTACATAAACTGTTAATTGGTTACTCCTTCATAAATATTTTGGTAAATATTTATAGGGCGCCTTTTTCAAGTGTTTTAATGCAGTGCACAGATCTCTTCTACGCCCCTTCTACTGACAGGGCATGAATTTCTATATTTTTATCAAGTAAGAATGATACTATGAGAAGGTGATTTCTGATGTCTACTTTTATCTTTTACGTTGCCCTTAGATGCGCTCCTTGAATGGTCTTTCTTGTTCAATTGCCATTCTCTCTCTATGGCTGTTACACTTTTTGAAGACAAACAAAATGTTCTATCCAGAAGAATTTTTTAATGTAATTAAAATTGTCAGCTTCTGCCAGACTTGAAAAATCTTTAGTGAACTGAAATTTCATATGCAAAAAAAAAAAAAATCCTATTTGTTTTGCCAGGTTTTTAAAATTTATTTTAATGTCTTAGTCTTATAAACTCCTTCCTATTAATCTAGATAAATGAGCAAGTTTGTATTACTGCAGTAATTGATATAGCTTTTCTTTAAGCAAGCAGACATTTGACTGTGTTCCTATCCACTTAAAATTTTTAATAGGGCACTTTTTATTTTATTTTTTAACTGCAGAACCAAAAAACTTCCACTAAAGTAAATACAGACACTGAAAAGTAACTGGCACATATTCAACCAGTAACACACTGCACACAAATGAAACAAAATCAATTTCTATGTGGACAATATGCTAAATTCCATTGCATGTTTTTTCTGGCAAAAAAACAGCTGTCACAAATACCCTTGGAGAGAGATACCCTTGGGACAAAGTAACACTTTTAAGTGAAAATCTTGGCCAGGTAACTAACCAGAGTTTATGCCAGATAAGTCTACTGGATACTCTGAAAATATCAATATATTGGCAGTAATGTATTTTCCTGGTCTTTTAAAGAGTGAGCACTGCAACCCCTGTGCACCTGAGAGTTTTCTGTTCCTCTTGGGTTTTGCTGTAAGTGTTGTGTGCAAGCTGGTTAATGGTACCTCAGCAAAACACGATTACCACTTCTCCAGACAATACCAAGAAATCTCTTCACTGTCAAATCACTACAAAAGATTTATGCCCCAATAAAAGAAATAGGTTAATTTTTTTCTATTATTTGCTTCTTGGCTTACTGCAAGTCATCAAGAATGGGATGCTCACAGATATTTTAGAGTAATAGTTTCTCATTTCTTAGGGGGGATATGGCAAACGCTCCTGAGGGATGGGCCAGTATATGTCATCTCCCATTCAGGTTTAAGAATCACTAGGGTTTTGCTTTGGATCTAGGTCAGCTGCTAGTCTGTCTGCATCACAGTACTAGGCCAGCACTAGAAGTAATATGGTACAGAGATATACCAAAGTTATGACTAAAGATATTGAAATTTGCTAAAGTTGAAAATATTTAATCCCCTGCTCAATATGAACTCTCTAGAAGAGAGGTGAGTACCTCTAAAAAAACTTGTGATATGGTTTTTAATGGCCCATGACAATACTTGCTTACTTCTGGGGAAGAAAACTAGACAATCATATAAACCAGGGTTCTATACAAATTAGGTTTGGATTTAATACTTAGCTACAATAAATTGGTACAGTTACAAAAATGTTACTTATTCACTCAGCTCAGTTCTTTCACGTTTCCTTTCCTAGTGCCTGAATTATAAGTTCTTGTCTTAACTGTTGTGAATTCATATTTTGCAAGAGAGTTTGTCTCCTCTGTCTAGTCAAATGAAAATAGTTCAGAAGTTCTCCATTAACCATGAAACACAGGCTATATGTGTTATACACAAAAGAAGATTAAGCACAATGAACGTGAAAAAAAAAAAAAGACAAAGTGAAATAGAGGAAGGGTGCCAGGAGAAAAATCAAAAAAGAAAACAAAAGAATAAGAGGAAAAGATAGGACACATAGATGGAATCTTGAAATCAGGGTATTTTTCATTGTTATATAGACATTTTTCTCATTCACAGCATTCATTATCCAAAACAGACAGAATTTCAAACATTAGCAAACTGTTAGTTGGAGTTATTCTCTACATTGAGAAGCAGCACAAAATACTGCGCAGAGCAAACTGACTGAACAAACAACAGACTGACAAACTAAATCCAAAACTTTATTTGAAAAATTATCTATAAAGTTTAATTTGTATTAGTTTTAAATCTTAAAAGTGATTCTTCTCCTTACAAACAAAAGTTATGCAAATCTCTTTTTGATTCATCATTTTCTAAAATTTAGTGATGAAATCAGTAATTGTTTTACTCTTCTTGAAGTTTGTAGTCTACTTGTTATTTTGAAGAACAGAAGAGATTAATAACTTCAATTAGAGTATTTTAAGAATGCATTTAATATAGTGAGATAAGTAGTAGGTGAAGCTGTAACAAAAGTGGTTTTTATAAAAACATCTATAACTAATGTTTCCAGAACTGACTATCCTTATGTATTGAATTTGCTTAAGAGGAAAAGAGTAATAGTTTTTGTGTTTCACCATTTTTGTTCCTCTATTCCTGTCTGAGAAACAAAATATTCAATTATGAACTTACTCTGTTACACTTTACATATTTAATAATGTAATATGATTTTAAGGTTTTACACATTTTATTGATTATACTACTACCTCTGCTTGATTTCATTAATTTTTCAGGACATGTTAGAGGAATGCAATGGTAATATTCAGTCCTCTTTTAGATCTACTCCTTTATTTAGTTATCATTCTTACTCTATCCTGAAGCAACAGAGCTCAACACAGAATCTTTTGTTGAGTTTAAGGAATGTTGAACTGGATATTATAAATGAAGCAGCCTACCTAGATATTTATTTTATTTTCCAGGATACACCTGCAACATATTTTTAAGGAACTAGCAATGATCAAAATTCGTGCTCACCAGATGTTATCATAAGAATTTTTCACTCAAAAGAGATAAAGAAAACATCATAACACTTTGGAGAACCAAACAGTTGTCTTTCTAAGTTGCACTTATAGGCAACTTGGGCAAAATTATGAACGTTAACCACATAGAGGAGACTATGCAATGAAAAATCTAAAGGCAGAAATTGCTTCTGACCTGGCATTAACTGCAAAGATGAGATATACAAAGTAACTAACATATTATCATCAGCTCGGAGTCTTTATGACCTGTTCCCATGTTTCTCCTTAAAAATAACCTAGCAGTGTTTAGACATGCAACCAGACAGCCTCGGGTAGCCCTGCAGCGCTGAACTTGTAGGACAACACTGGTCCATCCACTGAATAACATGAGTAGCCACTCCGGGCCACAGAGCTCTTTTGACATTGTTGCCAGATGAAGAATTGTTTGTACTGGAGGGTTAATACAATTATCGTTTTGCAAAAACATTAGGCTATAAACATTATCCAAGGAAAGGAATAAGAAACAACTCTTCATTGATCTAAGGACTCACAAATTAATGAACCAGACCAATTATGTCAACTTTTCTCCTCGCTTGGAAAGTAGCACTAGATCCTTGGGCAGTCACTCATGACTGCGGCATTGCCGACCACCAGAGACCAAAGAGACCCCCAGGACAGAAGAATGCATGCACCAGTGAGAGGTAATATATGTAAAAGACTTGGGGGAAATATTTATGTTTCTTCTGGGGAAGCCATGAATATGTGTGCAAAATACAGCATATAAACAGGAGCTTTTTCTGTACTCAACATGTTCAATAGGTGGAGCTATCCCCCGTACATCCATCACGATAATAAGAATGCCTGTTCCCTAACACTGAAACTATAGCACCTACTTTCTTGCTGGTTTTTGTAACAACATCAGTGTATTAACCAGTACATTCAATATCAGGAATGTGGTGCCTTTTGGTAACTTTTAGACAGCAAGTTTAATCATAGAATCATAGAAAGCTCTGGGTTGAAAGGGAACTTTCAGATCATCTGGTTCCAACCCCTCTGCCATGGGCAGGGACACCTTCCAGTAAACCAGGTTGTTCCAAGCACCATCCAGCCTGGCCTTGAACACTTCCAAGAAGGGGCTATGCACAGCTTCTCTGGGCAACCTATTCCAGCACCTCAGCAGCCTTATAGTAAAGAATTTTTCCCTAATATCCAATCCAAACGTACTCTGTTTCAGTTTAAAACCATTCCCCTTTGTGCTATCATTGCACACCCTTACAAAAAGACTCTCTCTCCTGAGTTCATAGTAGTTATATAATAAGAGAAAATTCTCTACTGAAAAGAAATTATTTTAACAATGGACAAAGCATCGCTAGTATAGAAATATTTCTGACATGAGTGCGATAATGCCAGTCATAATGGATCAGAGGTACCTCCAAGAAAAAAATTACATCCATAGGATTATAAATTTGGGGTTGATGGACTATGAGTTAATTTGAGAGTTTATTTTCTGAAACGCTTTTTGAGCTAGAATATGCAACCATAAATATCTACCTACTTGTCATGATGGTAACTTCCAATCCATCAAAATGCTTTGAGGTTAGGAACAGCCCATTGTTTCAAAGGACATTGTATAGTTAAAGAAAAATTTAGTGTACTTCACAAATGTAAATGATCCTGAAAAAGTGTTATCTTTCCTACTTGGAAAGCTTTGCAACAGAGAATATAGATGCTATTGAGTTTTGCTTAATTGCAAGAAAGAACACATCAAACTTCACATCAAACACATTTGAGGAATTATGATTTAGTCACAGTTTTATGCAGCCATTAGTTCAACTTGAGGAATTATGAACTAGCTGAGCAGAAAACAGACAGCCTTTTCCAGGCCGAGGCAGAGTACAGGAAGCATTTTGAGCATAAGAGTCCCTTGTACTTCCGTTAGCCCTGCCCTGTCCCTGATACCACAGAAGATCAAACATTTATTAAATCATTCAAAGACTGGCTTACAGGATATAAAAAATGTGTGAAAGTAAGGTGTTGATAGAGAAACCAATCATGTGCAGTAAAGTGTTTTGAGAATTATAAACTTAAAAAGAACATCTGAAAGGATGTGCCTTGAATTTGCCACATATATAAATTTAAGAGAAGAAGGAAGAACCATGCAAAAAGACCTACCCAAAAAACACCTGAGGAAGAAGGTGGAGATCTAAGCACAGAACTGCACACCTGTACTGTGTGGGTAATGAGATAAAACAGAAATAGTTTTCAGTGATGTTTCAGAAACAAATAGAGACATTGGTACAACACTATACCTAGGCCAGAAAAAAAATAATACTGAACAATCCCAGTGGAGCAAAACTACAGGTAAATGCAAGGTTCACTTTTTTGAAGGTATCTCAGTTTAGATAATATTTGATATTGAGGATATCTAAAAAAGAAATTTAAATGAATGTTATCCTCTGTGGCAATAAGTGTATACCTGTGCTACCACTTCAGTGCTCTACACTTTCTTCTTAGTGCTCTTATATATTAAACTCCAAAGCAGAAATAAGGCAGAAGCAAAGGGTGTTTTACATTCCAGTATAAAATCAGTCACTGTGGAAACTACTGGAGTAATGTTAGTGAGTATGTTAATAGAAATTCAGAGGGGACATCACATCTTCAATCTCTCCCTATTAAATGTAGTTGCAATATTATTGGAATATCTGTGCCTGTAAGAGGGGGTGAATATGTTAATTCATACGAATTGCATCACAACATAATTAAGGTTTGGAAGCAGATTTTTTTTTTTTTTGACATTTTCATGGTGTTACACTTCATTAATAATCTGAAAGGTCAGAAATTTCTGGTAAAGTCACTGCAGTACGTTAAATGTGTTTGAAATGGAAAGAAACTGCAAATGTAATGTGAAAGTTTTAGACAAAAATTCACTGTGATTCAAAAGCCAATATGATTTCATGTAATTCTATTAATTTGACTGGGCCATGCTCTGGGCGCAAAATTCTGGATTCTTCAGGTCTTGTATCAGAGTATTTAGTTTAAAATGTTACAAATGGTTTCATTAAATAAACTCCTGTGAATTCATACCCAGCTTTTGGCTGCAAATTACCATAAATTTTAAACCACTCTTTTTCATATGATCAAATTCAAATTTTTCAGTCCAAGAGAGCAAATTAAAGATTTTCTTTCTTCTTTACATTTGAATAATGTTTAGTTCTTAATATGGTAATAAAGAGCAGGGGGAAAAGAATTGAGTGAAATAAGATTAATTATTAAAACATTCTGACCTTAAAGAGACTGCCTTTTGGAAAATTTCTTCTGGGAAAAGCAGTCGGCTCTACTTAAAAATGTAGTGTAGTTCATAAGTTCAGAAGAAAAGATCATTTTTTGGCAGGGAAGAAAATAGGGAACTTATGAAGCCGATTGCATCTAGAATATCACAAAACATTCTCCTAACTATCCATTATTTCCCCTTCATCCTTTCACCAAATTTATTCTGTTTCTAGCTAATAAGATCAGTAATGACTAAGAACACTGTAGCTTAAACTATTTCAGGGAAAAAAAAAATGCAGAGTATTTATCTGAATTAGCATTATGTATAAAAGCTAAATTTCCAGTTATATTTTAATTACTTTAAACATATCTCTGGACTAAAAAGAACCTATTGTCCTTCAGGTAAAAAAAACTAGTAAAATTTTCAGGACTACTACAATGGAACAGATTTCTCTGAAATCCCCTGCCAAAATGCCAAGGTAGAAAAAGCTGAGGAAGGCTTCATAGTGGGCGTTTTAGCTACTTTCTGCTGGATGATATGGAAGTTCTGTCCTGTTAATAAATTGTTTGATCTCTGGCAATTGAAGTATACATCTGAGAACTTGGGAATCCATATGTCTCAACTTGTAAAATTAGAAATGCAGAGCTAAAATTTTCATCAGACTTGAAACAAACAGCAGGATTCAGTCTTCTTTAGCACTGTATAGCTCATTTTAAGAAAAGTAAGCAGAATAAAATAGTTTATTATTCTATAAGGTACTTCTCCAAGTGTTTACAGTACTATAGAAGTGTATTCAGCACAGCTGCTCCCCTCATCACAGCCATTGCATAATTATTTTTATGTTTATGTCAAAAATTCTGTACTTTTGACAAATATTTTTTTCTTACCATCACATTGACTTGTTTGATCGTTGATCTCATGCTTACACACACACACACACACACACACATACAAAATCTGGAGCATGAGAGAAATAATGCTACTCCTGACAAGAATCTTATATGATATAATTAAACTGATTCAAAGTAAATTTGGCTTTGGTACCGGGAAGCACACCTGTAGTACTGAGTGGCATTTAGTGCAGCCTCAACAATTGTAAGATAAAATGTCGCTTGAGTGCCTGCCTAATAAATGTTTAAAAAATTTACTTATTCAAATATCGATAGTGGTTTTCCTATAATGTACCCAAAAAGTTACTCATGAAATGCGCAAGTGCTTCATTTTTCTTTCAGTCCCTGGATCACAATAACTGTATTATTACACTGTTTGTTTCTAAGTGCCTAACTGTTCTGATATTTTCAAATATATACACAATTGTTCTGTACTTTAGTTGTTTGCTCACTAAACCCATGTCAGCTTTCAGTGGGATTTTTTCTCCTTAAATTTTAAAATAACTTTCAGACTGATGTGCTGCTGACCCTAACAGAACTCCATAAATCTGAGAAAACAATGCTGAATTAAAGATGAGAGGAGTTTATAGATCTTTTCAAGTGTTTCCTTGAAGACAGAAAGGCATGTAGCCCAATAGATAGGAAAAGAGCTCTACCAGAATTTATTGACTTTTTCTTGTCAGTTTACTCTTCAACTTGTCAAAATGCTAGTATCTTATATTTGAACCTATACTGAATGTAGGTTATGGCCCTTTGGTGATCAGTAAACATTCTTCTAGTACTTGCTTGTGAATCTGAGGGTTTTAGATCAGTGTATACATCTTACTTACAGTTCCACAGTCTATAATTTAGCTTATTTTTATAATTCCATCACTGCGTTCCTGGTCTACACTTGCACTTCAAGAGTCAAGAAGGTGTAAGTGAGCAAATGCAATTGAATATGGATTGCTCAAGATGCTCTGTCTTAAATGTTTATAGGTGTGTTTCTACACCGTGGTTATAAGGTAACTGACATCTGGTGTCCATGTGGGATGAAATCCCCATTCCCTTGGCAATCTTAGGAGACAGACATTTTATACAGACATGATTTATTCTGACTCTTTCAGGCAGGTTCCTTCACCAGAAATTGCTGAAATTTTTTTTAACTTTGCCAAGAGATCTTTTTGCGTGACTTCTCTTTTTTATATGTCCCCATTTAAATGTTCTATCTGAAATGTTTTCATTCCCCAAAAGCCTTCCTGAGATCTAGACAGGAAATAAAAGTCTTATCAATTTCTTTAAGTTAATGCTAAGTTTATGAATAACAGAGACTTGTTTGTTTTTGTCAAGTGTGCTAGGACTAAAATAAACCCTATCTGTTCTTACACAGTATTCTCCTAAAACTTGTGCAGTGAATGGATTAACTATCAAGTTCTATTATCCACATTGGATGTTTGTGAAAGATAACTTCTCTATAGGAACTTTGATAACACCTACGAAATACCTCATTATACTGACACTTGCATTAAAAACTATTTATCACTTTTCAATATCTGTAAAATCATCAACGAATTGCCTCAATTTGACCATAGTTCAAATAATGCTGTAATGTTTAGCCAGACAGTCAAGGTCTTGCAGATGCCAATTTTAGTACATTTGACACCAGACAGAAATTTTACACAAAATTTCATACAGCAGTTTTACTAGAGGAAGAACAAGTTCTCTGATCAAAGATTTCTTTTCAAGATAAATCAGTTCATTTACAGCTTGATTTGTTAGCTTGCATTCAGCCCAGACATCTGTTGTTTGAATGGTGTATTGCAGTACTTTTCCTCTAAAAATTTATGTATTTTTTAGCAAATATGTGTAATTTAACATGATGTACTTCATTTTGATTTTAAATGTAATAGCAGAGAGATATTGACTGAAATTTACCTCAGCTCTCTTGGTCTAAACCCAGATTTGTAAATATCTTCATGAATCCAAGTCAGAACTGATATAATAGACCACATAAACTTCTTCTGAATTCAAGTCTGAGGATATCTTTCATTCACACCATGTTCTTAATACCAGATCCACAGAAATGATGCTTTTTCATCTCCTTTCTAGGATTAATGGGTGATGAAGCAAGTATAAAACATCTTTTCAGCTTTAAAAGGTTGCAGGAAATAAAACATCGAGGATGAAGACTTAGACCTGTAAAGTGTGACAGCTCATACAGCCTAGGCAAGGCAACTTTTTGGTTCTGTAGTCAAAAAAAAAGAGATGCTAGCTTTTTTCAACCTCCTAGAGGTGACGAGGCACAGTCAGGTACGCATATGTGCCTCCTGGTTGTAACCAACAAAAACAATTGTGCTCTTTTGCTGACAAGACTAATTAAAGGAAAATCTGTGGACAGAGAGGTAATTGAGAGAGCACTGTACTGCCCAGCACTGATAATCCAAAGGTTTTAGTGGACTGCAAAATCACTTGAGGTGGGAGTCTACATCAGGGTCATAGGTCATCAAAAAGAGAATTACTAAACATTTAAGATGGAAATCTTAAAGCTCTTGTGATTCTGACTTTGTGTCTGTTTCCATGTAATGTTCTTCCTTAAAGTGAGGTTGGCCAGCTTTACAAGACCAGGAAATTGCATCATCTCTTAGGACTTTGTGCTGCTACTGGAGCTAAATGAGGCTATGCTCATTTCATTTTTCTGTCTCCTTTGCTCCATTAATACTGAATAGGAACAGAATATGACACATACTCCAGATTCATGTATTTTTTTTCCAGTAAAAATCTGATTTTCCAATTATGCTTACATTTTGTTTATAAGACCCAAGTCTTGAAGCATAAAAATCAATTTATACGTGCTCCATGCTGCTTGATTTATTAGTGAAGTACAGTTGTTTTATACTTGAATTAGATAACAGAAAAAAATGGGTTTGTACAGTCAGTCTCACCAGCACCACCAGCCAATGCATCTCCTGCAGTGCAAATCAGATATGCTAAATGCTCAAGCGAGTGATTTCTCCCTGCATGCATAAACTTACGACATCACATTCCTAATAAAACTGCTGGCCAGTGGCATGTGGCATGAATGGCAGAAAAATTGTTGGTGGTTTGCAAGGCTATTGTGTGCTGCTTTCTAAAAACTGGCGGTAAAGCAGCAAGGCTCTGCTTTGCAATTCTTTATTACAGGCTCTGTACATCTGCAGGGGTTTCTGTTCTGTGCAGCAAGCAGAAAGGCAGGCACAAACAGTCTCTGGATCATCAGCACTGGGTCATCAGCTGCTCATCTGACTGAGGAAATAAAAAGGCAGGGTGCTTGAAAGTGAAAAGAAATAGCTTTTGACAATCCACTGTTGTGGAACACCAAAAATCTGTCATTCATATGACTCCTATAAACTCACTCAAAAAGCTAATTAAATGCTCAAATGAGCCTTGATTACTATATGGCTGGTCTTGAAACACATTTATCCTTCTGCTACATACTCCTGAAATGCAAGACAAATAGACGGAAGCAGTGCCTACCCTTGCTGAAAACAGATTTTCACCTTATATTGAAGATCCTTGTGTTATACAATTTTGTCCCATTGTTTTGCAGCATTATGGATTGCCCATCATTTCTAAAAGATCATTTGATCCAGTCATTGTGCTCTTTGCAATCAGAACTGGCAATAATTTTCTATTGTTTCCCTGAGAGAGTCAATATTGAATTAGTTGGTGGTAGCTTTTGAATCTATTCTACTTTAAAGTAGTGTACTTTTAACTATTGGAAACAAAAGGGTTTTTTCAGATTTTTAAACCCACTAGCTAACACCAGAAAGGTGAGATTGCTTACAGTGCATTTATTAATATAGCCATTAGGTGACTGAGGTACTGTGAAGAATTCACCTGCATTAATTGTAGCTCAATTTGCCTTTATTTCATATTATTCAACAACATATAAAGGGTTATAAATACATTTTAGGAATGCATTTAACTGAAATCAAATATTTTTGACAGTAAAAAAAGGAGAGAGAACATGACCTTAATTTGGAAATGGACCATGACAGAACTCACAGGTTTCCTATTGCTATGCATAATTTTATAATGCATTGCTTAAATTTTCCTGTCTATTTTATACTTGCCTTTTCTCCTTATCATTCACATACAGTAAATTAAAACTGCAAAATTTGAGGTGTTATAAACAAATTATATTTTATTGCTTCTCAAAAATTTTTACTTTTCCAAGGGAAAGTCATCCTTTCCTATACTGTAATACAATTTGCAGAAGCAGAATTCCATGGTGGAAGAATGAGTAGGCAGAAGCTAATACCTGTGCTGTTCTTAAAAAGCCTTGGGTAGACTCAGAGAAGAAAAATATCTGCCAAATAATTTTGCATATTTCTTTTCCTGGTTCTTTAACAGTTCACTGCTTCACATCTAGCCAGAGTTTCTGCAGAAAGCTTTTGAAAGCATTTTGAATTGTGAAGTGCTTTCAGTAATATTGAAACCTTGGAATGTCCTGGACAGCAGTTTTGTCAGATTGGAAACTGAAAATGCCATCATGCTGCTAAAGCATTTCATTATATTTGAATTGTTATAGCTTTTGAATGGAAGTCACATTGCTACCTATAAAGGTCTGATCTTGTGTGAGATGGCAGTTCTTACTGTCATTGTCTGATTCTGCCGATTTTAACTTACTTGTGTTAGCTGTAAATTATAAGCTAGAAACAAAACAAAACAAAAACAACAACAAAACCAAAACAGAGAAAAAGAGGTGCATTTCAGATATTCCCAGTGAAGCAAAACCATTCAGAACACTCTTTTTTTTTAGGACTGAGTACTCATAACTGTAAAGGTCAAAGGATTTGCAAAACACAATGGTAAAAATCCTGTAGTCAGTTACAAGACCTTGTCCCATTTGGTAATCTTATGAGTTAGTGAATTCACATCATTGTTGAAGTGATTTTATTTTTTTTTTAACTTAGTAGGGTGCTGCTATTAAACTCTTGCATTAGAGAACTGGGTTTGGTCAACTGCTTGGAAAAAAAAAGATACATTTTTGCCATTAGAACAATATATGTCTGACTCTGCTTAACGATTGTGCTTTCAAATCCCCAATGAGTTTATTTTCAGTAAATAACTTCAGATACTGATTCTTGTATACATTTGTGATCTGATTTCTTAATTTTTTTTTTCAATTAGGTCATGCAAAGTAAAGTGAACAACAATTCAATGTATTATTTACTATTTTTATGTTTGTGTCAAAACTGAGATCCACAATTGTATCTTGACAGAGTTTCTGAAACCCATATGTCTACCTAATGGGTACAGCATAGAACTGCAAGTGGAATGATAAAGAATCTTTGAAAATGGCCCCAGGTAGTGTTCACTGCAGTCACCTAATTCTGGAGGATCATGTATATGGGAGGATATAATGTGCTATTGACTGCTATTTTTTGACATGTTTGAACAGAAATATTGCAGGGCATGATATATAAAAAATAAATAGTATGCCTACACAGATTCAGACTAACAATGAAAGTAAATGAGACATCAATGTAGTGATCATTCCCTTTTTATGATCTCCGAGCTCCCAGCAAGTTGTAAACGAAATACTTCATGAATTGGATGTCATCTCTTTGTATTGAATAACTCACAATAGTTATTTTTTGACCAATAGTTTTTTTATTTTCTGAATTCATGTACATTTTTGTCATCATATACCTCTGTGGTACTATCTAGTTATATGTATACCTTTTGTTTTCAATGTGCCTCCTGTTACTTTGTTTTGATGCCCATTTTTCCTCATACTTTGAGAGGCAACATGTAATCAACTCCTCTTCAAGCTTGTCCTGTCTAAAATGACTTTAAAGTCAATTATTGCATTTCTTCTGTCATCTTTTGAGTTGGTAAGAGCCCTCATCCCTTCAGGAGCTGTTCAGAGAAAGACCTTTAATATGGACCTTGGTTTCTCCTTGTTGTCTTTTTCTACAGTTGTTCTTTTTCTACTGTAACTCTTGAGGATGGGAAGTTTTAAAGTGTGACAGAAAAATTTTAGTTTGGTTTTCCTTATCAATAGTTCATAGTATTTTATACTTTTTTACTCTTTTTCACTATAAGAGGCAGAAAGAAATATGATGGCTTAAAATTTACAGGGCAGATTAACAGGAAGATAATTTATGATCATGTGCACCCTATTTGATGTGTGTTAGTCACAGCGGTGAGAGGTTATTCAGGTTTTATATTTTATTTGGCGGGAATTAATATGAGTAATTTACTAGATGCATATTAAAGGAGCTTTCGAGTTAGTGCAATCAGTACAAATATTTATGTTATATTCTAATGTTTCCTTATTGTGATCTAGCTGTTTTCTTGTGACTGATCAGTGCTCAGTATTTGCCATTCACTTTTTCAGGCAGGAATAGCACACAGCTAGACAGAAATAGATAATTATACTAGGGAATAACTGTAGATGCTAAGGTTCACCCAAAACCCAAGACTGCTTGAGGAGCTGTAGATAAAACAGGCCTAATTACATTGACAGAGACAGCATTTCTGACGCTAAGTCTGAGGCCTAGGATGATGATCAAAGAGAAAAGATTTAATATAATTTTGAACACTAACACTATTAAATTTGAGAAATATGCTATTCAATACACCAGTTTCTTATGGATTCGGATTTTTGGATTGTTTGGCCTCTCTGGAAGTTTGACATTTTGCCTCCAGTCTGAGTCAGATTATCTGACCTCCCTTGGAAGCTTGTAATAACTCTGGAGAAGACTGATATTGAAAGAGAGGAATTTAGATGCTGATTTTTTTTCTTTTTTTTTTTTCTCTGATTGATGGTGCTTTTTTATTCAAAACTTGGATGCAAGAAGAATTATTTTATATTTATTTTCTCTCCAACTTTGCACGGATTCAAAATGGCCTTACTATTGATGCTACTACCCAGTCCAAACAAAGTGAAAATCAAATGAAACATTCATTTTTGGGAGGGAGCACAAGGCCTGTTACAGAGCTATACACAGTTTGGGAAAAAAGCCAAATACAGTTTTCTCTTTTGTCTTCTCCTTAGAATGCTAAACAAAAGAATATTTATCTAAGCTATTAAGATTCAGAAATTTTAACCTACAAAATGTAGTAGCTTCCTAGAGAACGCTTACAATAATGTTCATGTCAGTCCTTCCTTAAAAGTAATCACAATAAAGTAGCAAGCTTTGAATATTTCAAAACCAGGAAAACTCTTTCTAGATTAACTTGCCCTTCAATTGGTCTTAATGTCATCTGTATTTTTTTTTAATGAACCTGAAATAGAGTATTTCAAGCACTAAAAGACATACAAGCAGATTAGAAGAATTTGCTATTCATTTGAATTGCATTCATTCATATTTGAATTCATACTAACCGTTATTTCTAAGAGATGTATTCACTCATGTAGAGCAACTATTTCAAACTATCATGAAGTGAATGCTACAATTTTTAAAATTGTATTTAAAATCATGTGGATTTTTTTTTTTTAATTATCTGTATCTAGTTCATTTAGGAAAAAACCTTCAAACTACCAAGGAACTATTGTGGCATTATCCTATGGTAAGAACAAAAAACTTTTGGAATCTCTGTTTTTTCCGTCATCTAATTTTGGAACACAGTGGTAGAGATTGCAAGGAGCCATTTCACAATAAAAATCAGATGCAAAAATCTGCAGCTTTCATCTTCCTCTGATCTTGAGTAGTTTGTAAACTCAGTTTTAAATTCTCCCTTTCTCACTTGAGAAACTTGAAAACAAAGGTCTTTTTTTGCATTTGAGCACATTTCTTCTCTCTTAATTCTATGGCAACTTGTGCAGAAGTAAAGGCTGCTTCAAACTGCCTACCTGTGACCAGTCAAATGAATATGACAAACCAATGAAATAATGAAGAATGAACTGCTAGGCTGAGAGTATGCATCATTTTCTCATACATATATTTCTTCAATTCAGGATCTGTTTTAAAAAGAGAATGAAAATGTACTTAAAACAGTCAGTGCTGGATTGACTAGATCATCCTGCTTGGTGATAATACAGATGATACCAAACCACCTATACAGGCAAGTGAATAAGAAATTCTGTCCTCTGTAATGTGAAAACTCTCCAGTGTGGGAGAAAGCATTGAAGCATTCAGCTTGGAGACTAAGATATTTCAGCTGATAGAGCATGAAATTATCTCAGTGTGGAGGTAAAAACATTGTTCTTATATTTTGAGGTTTAATTAACTTTTGATTAATCTTTTTGACTCTTAAATTGAGCTACCTTAAATAACAACAACTTCCACTTAAATTTATGTGTTTACTTGAAATGAATACATTCCAGCTGCAACATTTCTAAAGGATACATTAGTGAGTCACAATTAATTTGCACACACACACACACACACACACACACACACACACACAAAAATTTGTAAATCCATTCTCTTTATCATAGCTTGAACTTTTTCTTTAACAAAGTAATGAGGTTTATAGCATATTTAATCATAGGAAAGAGTAATAATTTGAAGTCTGATGGATACTGGCCTGTAACGCTTTTGAATGTATTAAATATTATGTTTGCGTTGGAGTGTTGCAGAATACCTCGTGTGAAAATTAACTACTGAAATAAATTAAGCATTCTGCATAATACAAAAACCATTTTGCTAATGTTTTCCTCAGAGTTGTACTTTCAGCAGATTTTAGGACTGAAAGTGAACAACAGTTATCCTGCCATTCTCTTATTTGCAATAAGGAGGAATTAAATAATAATAATAAAAAAAACTATAGTGAAGCAGGAAGAAGGAGGAAGATAAGTTAAAGCTATATATTGGATGCTTTTTATAAATTAATTTTGCTTAGATGTGAAGTATTTGGACAAATTAAAATAATTTACAGCATTTCATTCCTCCCTTGTTGGGGATAAATTACTGAGACAAGTGAAATAACATTTGTGTGTTGAAGAAAAGCATTTAATGGTGAATGCCTCACAAATTTGAGTGACCTTACAGGTTTGAGAAATTTACTTATATTTAGTAGAAAAAATAAATTAGTGTGTTGATTTCTTCTTCTTCTCTAGGAGGATGGATAAAGACTGATAGCAGAAGGTTTTTCACTAACTCAACATGAGAAACAAAGAAATTAATCAAAAGCACAGGAGAGATGGAAAGTTTTTAACCCAAAGGAGTCTTCTTCACAGTCCTTGTAATATCTAGACACAAAGAGTTTTTCTGGAGACAGATAGTATTTCTGAGGAAAAAGACTATTGCATGAAATTACTTGGCAATCTATTATTCCGTAATCTAAATGAAGCAAGAAATTTTTATCATCTTTATAAAAATGGTCTCTTAGGTTTAGCTGTGATAAATTGAGCATCACAGCCTAATTCTAGAGACAGTTTTCTTAAAGAGAACCACACATTGCCCTCCTGTAGACAGAATGTGCTCTTCCTCCAACTGATGCAAGGTCTGCACCTTGGTCCTTTCTCTTTGCCTCTCAGAAGATATGGAAAATGTCTGAGAGGTTTTTCTGTGGTCCCTCATTTAACAAGCCTATACAGTATTTAATCATGATCAACATATATAGGTTTACCAAGGTAATGACATTTTGTTTTATGCAAAATGCATACAAGAAAAATCTCAGAAAATATTAGTAAGTGTTCTGTATTTGCTTCCCCTATGCTAAATGCAGTCTATTTAGATTTTAACAGGAGGATTTAATTTTCCCCCACCATCAAATTTCATTTGTCTATTTCTTTTCTTAATATGGCATCATATTTCTTTCAGTTTCTGAAAGTCCCATTAGTATTACTAATTTTTAAGATTTACTATGCTCTTTATCTTTGCATATTTTCATCTAAGATATTCAGAAGTTTTGACTTATTAACCATTGCTGCTAGCTGTACCTTGTCATGAGAATTAAACTACTTTCTTCTACTTTTTGTCACCTTGCTTCTCTTTTCTGTCTTGACAGAGAACTTTTCATATTTACTCTTTTAACTGTCATTGCTGAAGACTTTTATACTCTTAATTTTCTACTGAAGACGACAAGCTGGCATGTAATTTGCATGAACTGCTTTCAAAATCTGCTTCTGAACATGACAGTCTGCTGAGCTGCTGTCACAGGTAGAGTGTTAATACCCCTTCCCATTGAAGGCACAAACTGTGGAGGAAGCAGAAGAGGAGTGATGGGTCAGTCTGATGGTAAAACTGCTCCCCTTATACTCCAAAAAAGCATAATACTTTGGCACAGCTGTTGCCATGAGTGGGTTTCTGGAAAATAAATGGTCAAAACAGGCAAATAATCTTTCCTTCCCAAATGTGATGTCATCTGAGAGAATAACAAAATAAAAAACAGATTTTCTAGATAAGAGATAAATTTTTGGATATCAGGTTGCCCATGCACTCAAGCACTGGCTGTGACATGGGGTCTTCAGCGCCAGTTTTTGTGTCTGAAATAATTGTGACTCATGAAAAGCTATTTTGGCTACCAGATCTACAAAGGAATAAACTCCCATTGTGTAGCAGTAGATACATTATTTCCCAGGAGGTTTTTTTGTAATAGTAAAATCTGCAGTTGAACCAAGTGTGTTGTGTCAAGTATATCAAACAGGGATCTTTTTTTCACCTAATTATGAGCCAACCTAAAACTTTTGTTGCATTTTATCCCTTTAGTGTAGAAGGAAAACCCCAAGAGCTTTCGTGGGAAGAAGATGGTTTAATATGTTTGTACTCAGAAACTACCTTCTTTTGCTTCTCTCAGGGTTGTGCTGACTAAGGCAAACCTACATTTTGTTTTGTTTTGGTTCTTTGAGCACAGATACACACATAATATCACTGTTTGGATTAAGCAGGTAACTGCCATGCTGTGTTCATCACAATATGCTGTGTTCTGCTGGTTTATCCAGTCAGTTACTGTGATCTTATCATGTCCTTAATCCAAGTTCAGAAAGAATGTACAAAATACATTTATTTTTTTCACCTAGTACTACTCTGTCTATTGTGTGGTAATCTTTTCCTGTGCAGATTATAGAATGTGTTTACATTCCCCAAGGTGTTTTACTTTAGGCTCTTTTAAAAGTAAAGACTTTTTGTCTGTTATTTTTTTGAAATGCACTAAGTTGCCTCTGTTTTTATTGAGTAATGAACTGTTAGGAGACACTGAATGCAGTGGGATGGGGAAAAGAATCAGGAAAAAAAGCCCTAAAACTCATTAATTTAGAAAAATAATTAATAATTGATAATTGAAAACAATTACATTTAATAACACAAATACAAATCATAGTAATAAAAAAATGAGGCAGAGACTGGTTTATTCTGCCATGCCTACAGGAACCAGAGGAAAATGGCCTTAAACTGTGCAGGGGAGATTCACATGAGATATTAGGAAATTTTTTTTTTACTGTTAGGGTGCTCAGGGACTAAAATAGTTTGTCTGGGGAAGTAGTGGAGCCACCACCCCTTGAGGAGTTCAAGAGGCATCTGAACCTGGCATTGGGTGATTTGGTTTAGTGGTTTAGGGTTTACAGTAGTGGTAGATGGTTGAACTGGATGATCTTGAAGACTTCTTCCAACCTTGATGATTCTAGGAAATCAATTCTGTGTTTCTATGACAAGCTCAAGTGGGACAATGGGAATCATACTAAATCCAAAACACAGCACTCTACCAGGTACTATGGGGAAAACTTTCTATCCCAGCCATAACCAGCTGGGATAACACACACAAATGTGCACAAGGATGGATAAAGTGGTTAGGAACAATTTAAATTCCTAAAATGTTGTAGAATTCTTCTGAAATTTAATTCACATGTGAAATTCACAACATGCCTGATTTAATGTAAAGACAAGCATGACAATCTGCATAATTAATTTTCTTGCTATGTAGCTTCCATAAATAAGAATCCTATTTTTTGGTCACTCAAGAAACTTATCCTTTATTGTACAATATCTGGCATGTAAGACCGAAAATACTCCAGAACTTCTTTCTCTCTGTAAATGAGCATAACATTTATAGAAAGATTGTGGGATGAGAATTTTGAGGAGCAGACGTCTTGGATTCAAAATGATAGCACAGTGTGTAAGAGCAAAATTAATTCCATTATAGAGCAGAGCCTCAGTAAAAAACAAAAAGCAGGATTTCATAAGGAAAGCACTGCAGACTAAGATGTGTAAAAACATATAAATGCCAAATTATCCCTACAAACAATGGCAGTCTACCAAACAGAGAAAGCAGTAAACCTGATGGTAATTTCTGTTACAGATGAATTCAGTTAGAAATTCCTGCCTGTTCTCTATAGTAAATAATGTGATTTTTCTTTAGTAAGATCTTAGTACTGGTTTTTTAACTTCTTATGGGTCATAATAGCCATATGACAGATACATACAGAGATAAGTAATAACATGGAAAACAAAAAATTTGGCCTTTCTTTCCTATCCTGGATCTTTTTTCTACAAAAATTGGGTTTTGCTAACAATGATTGTCTTTAGATTTGTGTCTACAGTTCAGAGTTTGTACCTTATATTCCTCTAGGGAAAGGTTTTGAAATGAATATTTTATGTTTCTCTTTACTTTAGTAAGACTACACTCACTTTTTTGAGAGCCAACCTTGTTCTGAAGTATATCAGGCACAGGATCACCAGCTGGTCAATGGAGGGTATTAGCCCTCTCTGTGCTGTGCTGGTGCGGCTTCACCTCAAGCCCTGTGTACAGTTTTGGATGTTAGGACATAAAAATGACACTAAGCTCTTAGAAAGCATCAAAAGGAGAGCCATCAGAATGGTGAAGGGCCTTGAGGGGAAGCTGTATGAGGAGCAGCTGAGGTCAGGAGCAGCTGAGGTCTGTTCTGCCTGGGGGAAACTGACGGGAGACCTCATTGCAGTCATCATTTCCTTGTGAGGGGAAGAGAAGAGGCATACACTGATGTCTTCTCTGTGGTGACCAGTGACAAGACCCAAAGGAATGGCATAAAGAAATGTCAGGGGAGATTTAGGTTAGATACTGGGAAAAGGTAAAAGGTTCTTCTCCTAGAGGGTGGCTGTGCACTGGAACAGGCTCTCCAGGGCAGTGGTCACAGCACCAAACCCGACAGAGCTCAAGAAGCATTTGGACAACACTTTTAGTAACATGGTGTGACTCTCAGGGTTGTCCTGTGCAGGACCAGGAGTTGGACTTTGATGATCCTTGTGGGTCCATTGCTGCTCAAGATATTCTATGATTGTAAGACTCATTACTTACAGGCATTATTTTTGGAAAACAAAAAGATGCTGTCTTCAAGTTCCTTTTTGCATTTCTTTTCTGTTTTTTTTTGTATAAAATACTTATTTCCCTTCACTGGACTCATCTATCTTTACTTCTAAAATCTATTGTAATTCAGGTTCTTTTCATTATCTCTGAATTATGATATTTTATGAACATACAGTGTTTCAGGATCTTAATTGGTATGGTTATGTGAATCATTGATGCTAGTTTGGAAAATGATGAAAAATCACTTCATTAAATTGGATTACAGACCAAAGCTAAAAGCTTGATTTAAGTGTATCAGAGTACATTACATCAATCAAATATCAGGTGTTTCTCTGTTAGTATTACTAATCATATTTAAGTGCAGGGGATAACACTTTTCTTTTTGGGAAATACTTAAGGAACAGAGGGTCGTTCACCTAGTTACCTAGCAGGCTTTATTTCTGTTGCTTTCCACAAATCCCCAATCAAATCTGCAATTCAAAATTTTCATATATTTTTGCCTTGCTGATGTTTACATTTATAGCTCTATTATGGTAACTCCTACACAATTAGTTTTCATAGGCCTTTCTGCAGCCATTTAGCATCTTGACATCCACTGCCTGGAGACATCATCCCCCTTAAAAAGATTTCCACTTATATACAGCAATCAGAGTGTACAGGACGAAATAATACAACACACTAGAACAACGATTCCATTGTAAAACATATTTTAGCTTTAGGTTCAGTCATGTGCCATGAGGGTTCTCAGACAATCTCAACATTGTGTAAGACTGCGCATAAAAATACCACCCCATGCACATGCAAACTAATGCATACACAATTAAAATATAATTTCAGCCTTATGGAGAGAAAAGCATATAGAACATGACACATGAGATTAATCTACTCTTTATTTAATCATATAATTTGTCTACTCTAAATGACAATTGATGCAAAATGGGCAGAAGATTTGTTTGGATTCATTTTCAGACAGAATAACTATGTGACTTGTGATTTCCCTACCTGTCATCTTTGTGTGGCTTTGTGCGTAATAAAAAAGCATGTACGTCCTAAATTTGCTTAGAATCAAACCAAGGGAAGATCTGATTTCTCACTTGGACCATCCAGAGCTGATGTAGTTTTTTCTGTTATGAAAAGGATTCCAATGGTTTTGAGTGCAGGGAAAGATCAGCCTGCTTTGAATGGCTGCTCTTGTGAGACATTAAAAGAAAGAGGAGAATAACACTGTAATGGAAAAGACGTTCTCAGATCACTCTACTAGTGGAGCAGATATAAGGACACGGCAACATTCAGTAAAAGCATTTTGAGTATAATCAGTCCCAAGAATATTAAGGACACCTGAAACTCCAGTGAATTCCATTTTCAAGGTCAGAACAGTGTGTTTTAATTTTATAAAACCACATATCTTAGCAATAAAATGCCATTCCAATTTTCATCTTGAGATGGTAGATATTATGAAGAAAAAAGTTAATTTCATGAAGTCTGACATGTAAAGCGCGATAAGAAGCTATTTATATGTGAATTCCAGGGACACACATACAAATTTCCTAGAGATAAAAACATGTTATGCTATTATGTTGAAATTTGAAACAAAGATATATAGTTATTGATGGAGTGACATTTCTTTATACTGCATATTAGCTGCATAAAAATTGCAAACATCTTAAACCATAAGCAGAGAATATATGAAATAATGTGTTCTTTTTCTGTGAGTAGAGAGTTGTAATTCAGTTGATGAATTGAGAAACTTTAGAAGGTGGTATGTACAATCAGCTTTAATTGTTTCAAAATGAGCAGAATGTCAAAGTGGAAACTATCAAAAAAACCTTGTATAAATCCGTGATTATTAGAAACTCCTCATTGTGCTTGCTTTAGTTCACTTGCTAAATGATAACATCATCATATTTCAGCACTGATAGGACAAAACATTTTTTTTGGAAGTGTAAGTGTAGAAGCTTAATTGTATATTCAATTTTATTTAAACAATTACAATCACTTAGATTTGCAGTATTTACTGTAATTCTCAAAGACAAGGCAAAATACAAACATGAATGTTCAGGAATAAGATAGCTAGATTTTTGAACCAGAGATGACGGCTGGGTCATAAATGGTTCAAAAAGATCACTTCATTTGTTATTTTAAATATAATTATTGGGAGGAAGCGTAAGTATGGATACTTATTTGGATTTTTAGTTCAACTCCTGCTTGCACTACAACAGAAATCCCAAAGCTACTCAAAAAATTAATAAGCTAATGTTCTCCATCTTGCATGCTTTTAATACCTAAAGTTTGTGCAGTGGTATTCGGGAGTTCTTAGGCAGACTGAAGTATTAGTGTAGGCTCTTTTATATATGATGCACAACATGGAGAAATTGACTGTTCTGCTACTGCTGTACAAGTTCTCCTGCTCGCAAGTTAGGACAGATTCTGTCCTCTGGTACTGAACTTTAAGTTCCTTGGCATCTGGGTGGCACTCCTGGGTTTATTTTGAAATGTTATGATTTCTTCACACCAGGGTCCCAAAGCTGATGGTAGCATCTCAGACTGCCCCCTTTAGATATGCTGCAAAAGAAAAAGAATCAAGGCGGTCTTCACAGCGCAGTGTCTGGTGAACACGTAATGCAATGCACTTCACCCACACATCTTTTTCACAGGCATGACAAGATGACAGCTTGCAGAGCAGGTGGGATGGCAACTCATTCTTTTGAGAGCCATATCCCTGGAGGACTGAGAAGATAGCATGACTTCCAAAGTGCTGGCAGGTGTCCCTTATGTCGGTGTGCATGACAATGCCCTGGGACAACTAGCAAAAGTTGCACACCCACAGCAATCTCTTGCCAAGGCTATGTATGGCATCAGTTTTGAAAGTAGCTCATGTCCTTTTTTTTTCATGTAGAAAAGCAAATATACATGCAAAAATATATTTAATTGTCATAAACATTCTCTGCTGAGACCTTCAACTCTCTTCTTTGTGGTGATTTGCCGCTATTTGCTGACAACAATTGCCAGGCAAAAGTATTTCAACCCCATTCCCAGGCTGTGCTATCAAACAGGTACAAGAGCATATTTGATGAAGGGCTTACTTTTCACTGCAGTGCTTGTTTCCTCCTCAGCAACAGACATCTAATCTCATGCAACATACTTTCTGGGGGAATATTCCTTCCATCTCTTTCTTAAGTTTCTCTTCCTTAAAAATTATAAGAAAATCCTTATAGTCACCAGAGCTGGATTTCTCTTCTTTGATGGAGAGACTAGCTGAGAATTCTAGTGATGACTGTGAAGTGAGGAGGAGCACTGAAGAAGAATACCTGCTCTCTATAATCACTCAGAGACATACAGTCACCCTCCATAACTTCTGTGCTCCTACTTCTCTCTGGTTTCACAAAAGTCCCAGTTTCAAACCAGTGCTTGAACAACTAGAATTTATTTCCCAAATCTACTTTTATTTGCAACAAGTTAAATTATTTTTTTACCAAATTTAGTAAGCCTGTCCTGCCAAAACCAGTAATTGGTAAGTGATTTCCCTGTCTTTATCTCAACCCAAGAGGTTTTTCATCCTACTTTCTCCTTCTATCCTTTTGAGGAGGAGGAATGAAAGAGTGTCTGGATAGGAATTCAAACCTTAGCCAAGATCAATAATGCTAATTCGAGTTCATTAAAAATCTAGTTGCATATTCTTCTGGTGCCATATGCATAGATTAACCTGAGACATCTGGTCTCAGGACTTCCATAAGTAGAAAATAAACCACTGAATCACTCCTATAGCAGCAAAATCTTCCCTTGTCTTCCACATTTTACTGACATATGTCAAGTTATTTAAATAAAGGATGGGTTTGGGAATGGAAACAACTCAAAACAAAATTCCTTGTCAAAAAAATTCATCCAACACAAGATAAGGAAATGGTTCAGAAAGATGGAAGTCAGCTATACTGTTAGATCAAATGGTAGGTACTTCTTGACTGATATTTTCCCAGTAGGAGGTAGTTTGTTGGAAAAAGCCCCATATCCCAAGTGTGACTAATATTTCAAGAAGGGCTTGAACATAATGTACATGCAGAGATAACATGGTGTATATTCCTCAAGATTCATGCTTGTAAATGTTCATTTGGCTTTCTGAACCATGAGACTCACTACAGAGCTGCGATGCATTAAAATATGTTGCCAGAAAGAGTTGTTTTAGATAGTAGGAGTTTTTTTCATTTGCTCAGGGAAATCAAGTGTTTTTATTGGTTGAACAGAGGCAGCTTAAGCAGTAGCAGACCGTATTATTTCAGCTCTACTTGATCTGGTCACATTTGAGCATCTAAATAAATTTTCCCAGCTCATAATGGACTGTATTTTAAAACCATATTAATAAGTCTAAAATAATCAACTAGAAAAAACCCTATGACTTCATCCAGAAAGCCATATTAGGATGTCTGGGGAAACCCAATTCGGAAAAAAAACCAAAAATTGCACAACAAATTAAACCAAATTATTCACTTTCCTATGGAGTCCTTTTGAAAAGATGATTAAATTTCTCATAAAAATTTGTAGGTTTTTTGCTCTGATGTTCCATCAGACAACTGTTTTGAAACTTCTCTCTTTGTTATATCTAATAAAAACTAAATTCTTCCTGAGGCTTTTTCTTTGCTAGGAGAAAATGGTTGAAAAAAGGGCCAAGATTCTCTAGAATACATTTTTTTAAAGTTTTGTAGAGTCATGAATGTTTTCTCTGCCTCTTCTTGGCATGAACAATCTGGGGTATAAACAGTTTTATTTACATAACACCATAGCACAGTTTCCAATCACAAAAAACTTACAAAGAGAACTTGCTTATAAATGCCTATTAAATACCACGGATAGATACTTGTTCCTGTAATAACTAACTGTTCCTTCCAATCATTCTAATAGGTCTCTTCTACATCTGTTGCACATAAAATTCTTTTTTTTCCCCAGACTGTGCAATTATAGAGTTCTCACTCTAACAATTTCTCTGAACATCAAGGCTACTGAAGTGTTCTGCATATCAGTTTAGTTATGCAGAAGGCATGCCTCAGAGAGTGAAATTGTAAAGCCTGAACCTCAACAGTCTAATTGAATAGATAAGTCTTAAGAAATCTGACTTCAGAGAATTATATTAAGAAAGGGGTTAGCAGATAGCATAATACTACCATATCATCACATCTTTCTTCACCTTCCTCTTGTTTTTGCCCTAGGAAAATACTGGCATTCTGTTTCTGGTTTGTTGTTGAATTGTTTTTTTACCTGGTAAACTAAAGTTAATGTCTAAGTAAGCTGTGCTTCATGGTTATAGTAATCACTTTTCTTCTTGAGATGATAGTTACAAACTTTTATAACACTCCCGTGCAATTTCATTTCTTTTAATTAGATTATTTTAATAGCTGGGAACTCAGTTTCATAATCAACTTTATTCCACTTTTTACCACACAGCTGTTAAGAAAAAGGAGGGAAAAAGCTTGCAGTCACTACAGCATCCAATATTTATTTTCCAAATACAGCCTAGGAATGTCAGCACTACTGGGATTGAGCTGAAAGGTTATTCAAGATGTCTTACCATGTTAACCTTTATTTATGACTGGAGCAGACAAGACGGTGAGATAATATGCAGTTCCGGGTTTCTCGCTCTGTATTTGTGACCTGTCCATAAGAAATCTCCTTGGGAGAATGATTGTCTTGAAAAAAGCACTAATTAGCTGTTGAACTGATTCTAGCATATGGTGCAGCAGAACTTGCACAAAACTGGCTTGAATAGAATGGTGCCATCTGTCTGGGTTGAGTTCAGATAACAGTCTGTCAGATTTTGTTGTTTTAACCTCTTCAGTAATTAAAGAGAAATTGGCATGGACTGCTAAGAAAATGCAACCACCCAAAAAACTACCAAACCTTCAATTTCTGTGCAATCAAGGCTCCTTGTGAATCATAAACAACCATTAGGGTTAATATCAATAAAAACAAGCTAATATAATTTTCTCTCACATCCTGGAACCTAGAATTCTGATGTAAAGCACACTGTGGCTACAGAAGATTAGTTGGTTTCTGTGTTCTGGAACATTGATTAAAGTTATAAATACCATTTAATTTAATCTCCTTTATTACGAGTATCTTATCATTTCCATTAATGGTAGCTATCTGCTGATGAGAAATATGACAACTGAAATTTAAAATTAAAAAATCTGCTGAACATTTGTCTACCAGTAAACAAAACGTGCAGAAGAAATTTAGTTTTTTACCTCGCTAATATCTATGACAGATTTTCAACATCAGATATCATACAAATTCCTTCTTTCTTTAGGCCTAAATCTGAGGGAGATTCAGCCGCATTACATAACTTCAGAATGAAAATAACAAGCTTGCATTTCCATGAAGAGTTATAGACCAATGCCATTAGCCAAAACAGAGTACTATGCTTACTGAGCTTATTAAAAAGATTAAATTTATCTTATAAAGCAGCTACTAAGGCAAAGGGTTTTTGCCTTATCAGGGTAGGGGTAGAGAATTTTTTTCAAAAATGAGAACAATAAACTAGAAATGACAATTCATTGATATTTTTTCCTTCAAATTAAAATCATCTTCAGTAATACCTGTTTACATTTCTGGAGCTGCCAGTGAATGTTTTAAAATAGTTAACTAAAAGGAATAAATTTGAAAATAATATATTCAGATAAGAAGCTCACACTCAGAAAACATGCCTTCCTACATCCTTGAAGAAAACAAGCCCTTCTTCTTGATGCAGAGCTAGCTGTTCTTGGTCTGTCCCTTTCTTTTTCATCAGAGCATGATGCTCATTCTGTTTAATGAGATTTTGCAAATGCAGTCATTCTAAAATTTGTAAGATTATACATCCATTGGTCTTAAATGTCCAGCAAATTCTGCACACAACAAAGTCAATAAAAATCGTGCAGAGACCAGAATGTTTTGCTTCAGATCTCCTTCTCATGTGTTTCTGATAAGGCACAAAGGTAGTGGCCTGGCCACACTGCTGGCCAGGTAGACAGCTGGACACTGAGGCTTCTGCTCTCTTGCTCTCTTCTGCCATTTTCAAACTTCAGAGAAGCTAGATTTTAATGTAAAATAATAAAATGAGAATAGAGAGGCCTATCTGCACTCCACTCATTTAATCTCTGCTCATAGAATCATCGAATGAATAAGAGAATTATAGAATGGTTTGGGTTGGAAGGGGACCTTGAAGATCATTGAGTTCCAACTCCATGCCTTCAACAAGAAGGTTTTCACCCTAATATTTCAACTGTTTTAATTTAGCTGTGTCTACATATGTTATCTCTAGGCTGAAGTAGACAGTGATTTTAACTATCAATCCTACCAACACCAGTTTTAGACTACTCTTTTCAGAGCTCTTTCAACAGAATTAATGTGCTCCCATTCTAGAAATTAGAAGTAACCATAATGGATTTATTCTTCCTGTCTTCCAGTAGTGGTGAAAGTATAATTACAAAAGTAGAATTTAACATTTATTTTTCAGAATTAATAAT